>JAQIXW010001615.1:0-18491 GCA_034700685.1 Willowsia buskii | reverse complement strand
ATGTTGAGGTAGAGAAAATTTATACCTACGTGATGATATTATTATTATTATTATTATTATTATAGATCATTTGTTCACCAACAACGATTAAGCATTTTACATTAATTCCTCATAAAATGAATAAGTGCAATTTGGTGCTAAATTGATTGTTGTTATGCTATTAGAAAGAAATTATTATTATGATAATGAGTTTGTTGCATGCATAACGAAGCATAAACGTACGGGATGGTGGGGAACATGAATAATATAAATTTTCATGCAGTCATGCTTACTCGGTAAAATATAAAGTTGAATTTACTTCTACTTGTAGAGAGTAGTTAAATCTTCCTAGTTGTGCGAATGATGCCATTGCATTGCACCGCTTTAGCTGCTCCACTCTTTCCTCGTCTCCTCTTCTTTTCGGGGAGGAATTCTTAAGCTTTTATGGTTTATTCATTTCAATGAAATGTTAATTTGGTTACTTCACATTAAGCACACTTTATAGGCGTGGTCGCTCCCTGGCACTTACTTCCTTGGCGTTAGATGAATATACGTATCCATTTTATAGACACTGGTAATATGTTTCTACATGTTTTATACAAGGTATTCCAATTGGAATGAGTACATATTATTTCGCTAAGCCTTCACTTGAAAAAGCCAGCCTGCCAGCACAGTACACCAGAGAGTCTGGGTAGTTTCTTTGTTAGAAATCTCTTCAATCCTCTTTTCTTACTTCCTTTCTGGTTTTGGCTTGGCATCTTCTTCCCTTCTCCTTCGTTTCCTCCCTCCTTCTTTCCCCAAGTCAGTCAGAGCGTTATATTCCATACAACACACCACCACCATTTTGCTAGCATGTATATATGCCTTTGAGCTGCCTGGGAGAAAAAGGAATAAAAAAGAGAAAACAAGTTGCTGGTCTTTTTTCCTGGCAAAAAACTACAAATACGACAATATACACCAAAAGACATGAAAATACTCTGTAGAAAGTAAACCCCCATCTCGAGGATCCATGCATGAGTTTATGCCGTGTCGTGTGTGTGAGTATTCTATTTTATGGATCTATTCTTGGCTCCAACCTCTACCTCCACCCACCATTACATCTTTTGCAACTCAAATACAATGCATTTTATAAGCATATTAAATACCACATACGGTAGCATATGATTCAGGTCTTTAAGCTCACATTCAGGAGAGGAAATAAATGGAATTAGGAAGCTCAAATTTATGGTGAAATGGTTCAAGCGTGCTTTACACTGCATGCTACTCCGACTTTTGCATACTTGATTTTTTGCAAAAACTGTGAAAACGAATAAAAATGAGAAAGTACCGAGAGTGTGGAAGGAAAGATGAGTATATAATAAGGATCCAAAACGCAGAGTAAATGAATATGAAGGAAATGGTGTCAAAAAGTATGGAATAAGTTGAGACATAAACCTAAATCTTGCCGGTGGTTCATTCATTGGCGTGCCAATAAAATGTGTACTTTCTAACTGGGTATACCATACGTACCTAGTCAGTATTTTTGCTATATATATTCACGAAAAATTCATAAAAAATACTTTTTCAATATATTCGCATTTGCACAAAGATGACTGTCAGATTACGGATGCATGCATACGGTGCAAGTCGCATAAAATTAAAGTTTATGTGAAGCAACGGAAGATACAGTTTCAATAAAAGCGGCTCTATGCGTTTTACATGTATGTATCTATTTCCGTGTGCATAACAGTACAAATCATGTGGGAAAGTAGAGATGATCTTTCTTATGGTTGAATGATGACGAAAGGCCACACAAATTAATGTGTGATACAGTCTTAAAACACTGTTGTGAAAAACTTTATATCTTTATTCACGCAAACAACATATATATTCCAGTACAACCAAATACAAAACTATAAACAATAGCAAAGGGAAAACTGCGCGGTAAAACTACAAAAAATATTATGCGCTTGTAAGGAAGTTGCGCATATGAATATGAAACCAATGTTTAACAGTATAACCCGAACCCGACGATGTCAAGTGTAGAAAAAATAGGAGCAGCAACAGTAAGAAGAGAATGCCACCAAACACAAGCCAACAAAAAAGTCTTTATTCATTAAGAAACAACTACGAAAGACATAAATTTTCTAGTAAAAAAGACATTTTCACCACGACTCCTGCCTGTCTCCCTTACGCTAAAACCCAGCAACCACTACTACTCGTTTTTTCAGTGATTTGCTTTTACTTTTCTTTCACCATACCACCACCACCACCACCCTAACAACTTATGCTAATACTTTTTTATTATAGTAGCAGCACAAATATGCACGGATGAGGATACCAGGACGTACATATTATTGTGCTTTAAAAGTTGCGTTTTCACAGACAAAAAATACGCAGTAAAAACAACACACAACCACCACCACCACACATTTTTTTGTCTCCGTTCCCCGTCCCACAGAGCTTCTCCGCTTGGCTCGGTTATTTTTCTCAATTCACAAGAATTTCCTTTTTCTTTTCTCTCATTTTTCCCAGTTTACGACAAGTTAAAAAAGAGAAACGCGTTGTGAAACTAGTAAAAACGAATTCATAAAAACTCGTATATTTCTTGTCTTGGAAAAGGAAACAAGGTGCAAGGAGAACGAAGCTTTGAAATAATGCCGTGTTGAAAACAAAATAAGCGTCTCAATCTTCCCTTCTTGTGTCTACTTTTTCAGTGGCACTAGTCGTCGTAAAACTACTTATTACCAAAATATTAACATGCAAATTTCAATATTAGAACCATCTGCGTGTCCCGTCCCGTACTGATATACTTCAGTTATATTTTTCTTTTTGAAAGAGTTTTGTTTGTGTGTATATACTCTAATACCCTGAATTCAAATAGATGCGATGTTATTAGAGTTTAAATGGATCCAATTTTTCTGACATGCATAGATTGCATGTGCAAGCAACCAACGTGTATTTGTGGCTCCACAACACAACCTCTACCTTAACAAACATATCTCGTCTTGCTTATTATTTTTTCGTGATGAGCAAATAACCGTGGAAAATAGATATAAAAAGACTACTATATACCTACGTGTAGCTCATACAGTCATTAAAATTTTTCCTTGTCCCTGAACCAATTTCAGTTAAAAAGCGTTTTGTGTATCGAACCAGCTAAAATTAGAAAAAAAACATAAGTTAATATTACGGTAAAGGAGAAAAAAAATGTAACTTTTCTAATGAATCGAGAAAATGAGAAGGGTGAGAATCTAAATGAATTTAAGATTGCCTCTTTTTATTATAATATAACACACGTTTTCCAAGGAAAACGCCCGTTCAAGAAATGAAGAACATGAACATATTTATAGAAGAGTTATTA
Source organism: Willowsia buskii (assembly GCA_034700685.1). Taxonomy (NCBI): domain Eukaryota; kingdom Metazoa; phylum Arthropoda; class Collembola; order Entomobryomorpha; family Entomobryidae; genus Willowsia; species Willowsia buskii. The sequence goes on along the minus strand of JAQIXW010001615.1, from coordinate 15,169 downwards.
GAGTAGTAGTGGAGACATCCTCATGAATTCAATTGTATTTTGTGCAGTGTTTTGTGAAGTTTTTATTTTATTGTCAAGAATGCTTGAATTTTTACGAATAACCTTGTTCATTTTTTTACCTTATCTTGTATTAAAATTCGACACTGAGATGTAGTAATGATAACACTGACATTCAAGCACGCGCAGTAAATTGAATGTATAAATCTCATTGCTACTTTTTCTTCGTGCTATTATGCATAATCACAGAGTCTCACCAGTCGAGTCAGCAAAAACCAACAACACAGCAGGCATCTGAAAATGAACGAAAGAAAATTTACTGCCACTGCACAAACACACATCTGGACTCTGGACATTTTGTCGCCTCCGAGTTTCCGTTTGCAATTTAAAACGTCCTTCTGTATGTCTGCGTGCACATGTCACAACAGCAGTGTTTTTAAATAATCATGTGTACATACAAAATGAGGAAAATATTTTCAAAGATTACCTCGTTGCATCATCAAATGAGTAGCATTCCGTATGCTCATTTGGACTTAGGCTGTCGCTTGTCTGCTAAAGACTATTCTGTTTTGTTTTCTCTTCCCTTTCTCCCCTTTTTCTCAGCATTATTCTCCTCTCAGTGGCACCAATGTGAAAAGATAAAAACAAAAACAAACAGTGGTTTACGTATAGGTAGTCTAGCCTTTACCTACCTAATTTCTACACTACCTACCACCGACTTGAAATTTCTCCCTTTTAAAAGTGAACCTATCTTTCTGGGTTTTCACAATGCTGCTGCTTTAAATAATCTCGCCTCTTCTGCTGTGCAGTTTCACCACCACCACTATCATCATCACCACATGCCCTGTCCTCGCCTGTCCATTTTCATTCTCCAGGTTGTCGACGGGCCTGTCGCTCTTCCTACGGTTAATTTCATGTACATACTATGAAAATGAAAGTGCTTCTCTCTCCCGTGACGGACGACGAGGAGGAAGCTATTTTCTAGGTTTCGTCATCATCCTTTTCCACCACCACCACTGCTACCCCCAATGCACAATAAATATTTGCTACATCCGTTGCGTACATAATAAAAAATGAACAGGAGAGGCACACACTTTACGCCAAAAATAACAAAAGAACTTCGCACAGTAAATTGAGCAGACAGGAGATTTCTCTTTCTCTTTATTATAAAATATACGCGCTCTCATTGGAATAAAGGGATTTTAGCCGTTTCAGTTGTTTTAAGTGAAAAGCCCTATGCATCCTGCTGCTTTCACTTCTACAGACAAGTTTTGTCCGTTATGAATGCACAGAGTGGACTATCCAGAAATTCGAAGGACTGCACAGTTACCACCACCACCATCATCAAGCAACACAGAAGCACAAGAGTGTGTGCTTCTTGCAAGAAAATTAATGTTCCCATTCAATGAATAATTACTTCCATATTAGACCCGTAAAATTTACATTCTCCTATTATTATTATTCCTTCAGCCTTTCCTTTTTGTCAATTTTATAAATATAAGCAGTGTAAGCAGCTAATATAAAAAAGAAGAATAGGTGGTGGTGGTGATAGTATAATGCGTTTTGGTCTTGTTTTTGTATTTGAGCATATTGCTTTATAGTTTATGACTTTGCTACAACTATTATTAGGATTTTGAATATTGTTGTTTGTGCCTTGCCCATGTTTGTATATGCGTGTATGTGTGTGTAATTTTTAATATTTCACTTTCATCTTTTTTCTCTGCTTGGTCCTCAGCTGTCGAGCCCATTTGCTGTTTTTCATTATGACCGTATTATATTTTTTGCATAAAACTTTTACTCAACTTTCTCTACACGACCAAGGAGAGCTGCCCTCTCATAATATAAAATAGTATAGTTTTTATAGCACAAACACTGGCATACAACTCAGCAATATTATTTGAAGTTGCTGTAATTTTGGTGCAGTGCATCATCTTTATCATCATCAGTATTATAAGTCGTACTCGTACTGCTTTAGGGTGTACATTGTACATGTACATACGATCCTATAGGTATTTTTATTCTCAACGAAGTGAAGAAAGTTGGGAACAAAGCACACAGGGTGAAAGCAATAATAAAACTTGATATTTTTGGTTGCTAGCATTCATGATGTTACTTGTACGCCTTGTTGACTCTATCTGATCTGTCCGGGGTAGTTTTCCAAGTGGAAATGAGAAATTCCCGGTGGGATTAAAATGTGCAATAAGCCTCAGACAAGAGCCTGAAAAATAATAGCAGAAGCAGTCTATACGATATGATGATGACTGTAAGGTTGTTTCGTAAGTACCCGCAGCAATATAGCAGCAGAAGAGAAAAGGCTCTTCTTACAGAAAACGGTGACGGTGGTCGTGGTAAGGTTATTATGAACTCAGTGATGCGTGCGGGTGTTATGATGGCGACAGTGTACGTGATGTGTTTAGTTTTCACCAGACGTTCAACTACTTGTTTTATATAGTATCACCACCGTCTCTGTCGTCATTCCGGTGTTGATCTTTAACCTGTGCCGGGTGCATGGGCCTTTAAATCCCAGAATCCAAGTGGCAATACATGTCTTAAGCTGTCATGAGTGTGTTTGTAAGAAATGCGTAAGACTGTTGTCGGCCCAGCCTCATCATGGATAAAATATTTTATTAGTATGAATCCATATCAAGCTCGTTTCAACGACAAAAAAAATGTACTCATTTCCATAAAAAAGAAAAGAGACACTGGTAGTATTATTTGTATAACAGTGCGTATGCACTTTATGGTTAGCTTGGTTTTATTTATGCGTTAAATTCCATAAACAGTGAAAGTATATTACGTACATTTTCTGTATGTAGTGCATTAATGGGCATCGTAGTCTGTGTAAAATTATGATCATCATTATGCACCATTTATAATCATGCTGCACACGTTTCCTGCTATTGTCTTGGCCTTCTCTTTGATCGGTAGTGGTATAATTACCATCACACAAAAAGCTGTGATGACTAGCATTACTGTCAGTGAAAAATAAATATTCATTTTTATTAAACATTTTGGTTGTGTATGTGTAAGAAACCACTACTTTTCGACAGTAAAAAGTAAACAGGTAAAACATCTACATGTATTGCGGTGCCTGATTTAATCCAAATGGCTAATAAAATTTTGTCTGTTGAGCTTATATTATTTTTTCTCTTTTTATTTCGTTACTGTGCACTATGCATACATGGCTCATCAGTCTTTCTGGCTGTCTTTCACCATGTATATTCAGCTTCTTATTATCATCATCATCACGAACACAACAAGTCTGCTTTGTTTCAACATAAATTTTACTTTTTACAATAAGCCATACGTATAGCGAACATCGTCATGTTAATGTTAACTCACGCAAGGTTCAAGGTACAATAGTGTTATGCCTTTTCCGTATCAAATTACTACCTCTGTAAAAAAATAACTCATAAAAAGTTCTACCAGTAGCACTTTTTAGTCATAATAAATAAGCTCGTTATAATATGTTGCACACACAGTACTCACCTTGATTACTACACTCAATTCTGTTTTACTCCATGCAACCCTCTTCCCTCCTATTTCAGATTTGTCAGAGGTAGTCATAATTTCTCTCAACGCAGTAATAATAATAATTCGTAATAAATTAAGCCCGTCTTTTATCTTAGCTATCTTTCCCGTTCTCCCCACTCAATTTTTCTCGTCATAAAGAAGCAAAAGCCTTTCTATGTGCCTTTTAGCAGTAAACCAGAGATGAGTAATAAAACCTTCAAAAGCTCGTATAAAGCGCTGATATGATTGCGTATGAAATGAGTTCTAGCATATTAGCTCAATATATTATTATTGCGTTCGCTGGTGATGATAATGATGATGGCATAGTAGTAACTGGAGAGTAGCCATTATTTCCCACAACGAAGCTCATAAGATGGAAAAGCAGTGTTTTGTGAGATGGTTTTGGAATGCTCACAATCAGTTTCACAAAAAAATCCTTTTTGTTCTTTACACATTTCCCCTTTTCTTCTTTCTTTATGTGTTTTATGATTTGTAAGGGATAGAAAGATGACGAGTAGTAGTGTAAGTGCGTATTATGTGTGTTATAAGCTATATTTATAATATAAATTTACAGGGAAGCACAAAGAACTATCTTGTGCTGATAGTATTATTACTCATTACTTATGTTGATATGATTTGGTTTTGAATTTTGCTTTGTATGGTGGTAGTCTCATTACTTTCCCCATTTCTATCTCTGTATATTCTATCAAAATCTTCTGTAGGTGGGATTTCACCCTTTAAGCCCCTCACGAAGACGGAGAGGATACAACACAAAACATATTGTGGCATTGTGCAAAGTAAATACATAGTATTAGTACTGTAGACATTCCACTAAATATGAAAACTAATATAATAGTCGTGTGGCTTGTTTTATGGGTGTTTGGAAGGTTGGCACATACACAAACACATTCAGGTGTTTCAAAATATCAGATACCGCAGTAATTACAAAAAGCAAAGTTTGAAATGCTGAACCTGTAAAACATTCCCCCATTCCCCCAGTCAATTTTTGTGGAGTTTATGACGTACAAATAACAAAAAAGGGTGCAGCAGTGATGGTATGTATGTTGTGCTTGGTACTATTGGTGCGACTAATAGAGTTAAGAGTTTCACGTTCACGATAGTGTAGTGTATTTTTGTTGTCGTTGTGAAAGTATTAAAGATGATTATGATCGTATTGATGCTGATGAAAGGGGGAACACTACGTGTAGGTATATTCATTTAGAGTAATTTCGATAAAGGAAAAACTGGTTTATGATGAGATGAGCAAGCGCCTAGTCGCCTAGACATGACGATGATGCAACGAGCCATTATCAATATTATTTGGGAGGAAACAAGAGAAATGGAAGAATCTGAAAGCTTTGTTTTGGTACACAATGCAATGCTCCGGGACAATCATAAATAACTCCGTCATCAATCTAGTTGGTTAGATGAAATAAAACTGGAAAATGAAAGGGTATCGTTCTATTAGTTGGTGAGGGAGATTTTCGGTGCTTCCATTCTTCAATTCAGTTTACTTGCTCCAAAAACAAAACTGCTGGATGATTTGATTCGTGTTTCCCGTTTCACTCAGTTTCTGTCTCGCAGCAAATTATCGCTATTATTTTCAAATATGTATCAAGGTTGTTTAAGATAGATGGCTGGAAGGCAGAAAAATTATGGACTATTATGTATGTAAATCTAACATGAACCGACTGAAATGTGACTGTTTAAAACATTGTTTGGTAGTTTTATTTTCTCTTGCGTTTAGTGTTTGAAAATTTGAAACTAAACAAAGCTCATACATTTTGCACTTCGTTTTGGACTTTCTTGTTCAACGTGATAATTCCTGGTGTATATTTAATGGACAATTTAGACTGTGGAGAAAAGTTTATATTTATCACTCATGTATGCGAAGGTCTGTTACATCTTCTGCCACCTAAATTCTAATTCTTGGAAGTATTAATTGTTTCGTCTTTAGTAAATCGTCGTATTGAAAAGCACTTATAGCTAATAATTTCAAAACAATAGCTGCAATTTTTAAAAATGAATTGTACTATTTGGAGTCACCCGCGGACCGCTATACTTTACATCCTATTATTAATGTTTATCTTCACATTACATAACTACATAAAATGCAAGAAAAAAGCATACTTTTGGAATAGTAGTGGTAAGTTGGGTTCGAGTATATTAGAGACAAGACAATGCTTCTACTCCTAACTTATGCATTTAGTACTGTGTCACACGGTTGGTGTCGGGACATGGGTATAATTTTGGAAATATGTCGTTTGGAGAAATGCACATGACATGATAGTTTTCATGTTGGCGACTTTTCTAAGAAAAGAAAATGCTATAAGGTTAGGATTTTCATAAAACCATTGTTTACTCATTGTCATTGTGTGTAAGCAGAAAGTGTTTGCTTTCTGAATTACAATAACTACGCTAGTCTGCTTCAGACTTTGTGAAGAATATTCTCCGGATTTAAAGGACAGTTGTGAAAAACACATTCGTGCTACCCGCGGTGAATCTACTTTTTCTCGTCAAAACCACCTGCCCGAAATACATAGCATGTATTGACAATTACATAATTGAGTCTTCATGTAAGTTATGACACAATTTTCTTATAATTTTTTTTACACCATGGCAAAATCATTTAAAAATCTTTAGTTCTCTCGCAGTAGTTCTCTGGGAGTAGTATTTAATTATAGTTACAAGAATTTCAAAAGGCGGCTTGTATTTTTTCTCAAAGAAAGGGTGTAAGTGGCCTCTGTAAATACGATTTCGCATATTGAACCGGTTGAAGCAATATATTTGTAAATCATGTAAACTTTTAACAGAATATACGTTAGTTTCACACATATAGTCGTTTACACAAAATTTTTTATCGTCTTAGCCTTCATGTTCAGTCAGATAGACTTTCTATGCATAAAATGTAAAGATTATTGTCATTTTAGTAAATACGGTTGTCAAATGGAGCTTTATATGCACACGAATAAAGTAGATACCTAGGTTAATTTATTCAAAACATTTTATTTACACAGGCACGTGGTTCGTTGTTCCGCACACTACAAAAATATGTTGACAGTATACACACAATAGTATTACTAAACATTGATAGTGGCTTGTAGTTTTGGTAGACTCGTTGGTAGCACTAGATGAGAAATTATTGAAAACAACTTGATGCAGTCAAATATCCCCTGGTTTTTCCATGTGCGATTTTCATTTCGAGAAAGTATCTCTGTAAAGCTTATAAGTTTTCAAAACATTACCATGTTGTTAGTTTCAAAGATCAACAAAGCTTCTGCTTTCACCATGTAGTCAAATGCAAACATTTCTAGAACAGACAGCTTTAGAAGTAAAACTTCAGTAGGTATTATGAGGATAACAACTTCTTGTGTCCAGGAGTGCAAAATAGCAACCAACCCCTCACAACTTTTAGATGAATTCCCCTGTGAGTTGATCCCTCACGATGGTTTTCATCATTAAATGTATGCTGCAGCTGCATAATGTCATTATGTGCAAGCCAAGAGAAAAGAAGCACGCGTCATCACGAAATAGAAAGGTCTTTGGTCTTTCAATGCACTTTATTTTCCATCCACAAGATGAATGACTGCTTTTCTTGGTTTTCTTTAAGCTGACTCAGTCATTTTATTGCCCACTGCGACTAATTATTTGTCTTCGCATCTCCCATTTCCTGAAATTAAACGTTGGCATTAGATGCTGGCCGGTTGCATTGCATGCATAGTTATATATTATATATTATGCTAATGTTCATATCATTAAATTCAATGTACTATCAATGATGACAGAAGCAAAGTGTAAAAAATTAAAAATTAAAAAACTAAACTAGTATGTATGGTGTGATGTGCACCTTGATAGCTACTACCACGAGATTTCAATATCCTTTGCATAATTGACACATGTAATACATATACATAAATATAATAGTCTTTCCCTAAATATAAACTAACTATAAGTAGTTTACACTGTGGAAGAATCTATGGTACGTAAGTATTTGTGCCTTCCTTTATTTCATGTCACCATTTTCGACAACAAATTTAGGAAATTTTAAAGCAAATATTTGTGTGAATTCGCTCAGCCCTTAAGTTCATGATATCATTAGCTACCTTTGTCCGTAATCAATTTTAAACAGTTTGCCTTTTCATGCTGTTTGTTTACTTTACTTGCAGTAGCATGCGTTTGAATTGGTGTGTTTTATCCTATCTAGTGAAGGAAATGGAAGAATGTAACGATTTAGAAGTGTATGAGAGCAAAATACGTAGTACGTATATATGGTACATATGGGTCTTTTTGACCTCTAGTCATGTCTTAAATGACAAATGGAGTGAACGCTTCATGTTGTGTTGTTTCCCTCTCCTTATTCTTGTTTACTGTGGTTGATGACGGTTTTTGTACAATGTAGAAACTTAAATGTATTAAGGAGAAATGTTATTTTCTAGAAGGGAATGAAGCCTTCTCGAACATAATTGATTTTCGACAAAGAGAATTTTCAGTCCCTAACTAACCAAGTAGCCAAAGCCAAACATACACAAGAGAATAACGGGAATCAGTCCACCTGGATTACTTAATGGAAAAGACCCTCGTAGAATAGACGGTAAACATTGTGATCATTTGACACAGATAACATGATGTATTTTCGTCCTTGCAAGAAGTGTTCACAACAAAGAAACGCTGCTTGTCCAGTTTTCTAGTTACGTTTGACATATTGGCAATTGGTTTAGCTTCAGCTTGTCGTCTGGTTGAAGCAGTTTAAAAACTTTTGTGCTTATAGCACACAATAACGCTTTCTTCTTGGAATAAGCAGTTAAACGGATTCAAGTCATGCTTGTCTTGTTTTCATTGAGTATTTCCTTTGAATTGTGAGCGTGTTTGTGTACGTAGTTAAGCGTAATAATGTACTTAACCATTACAATATGACTTCTTACAAGATTGCTTTATCCAACAGACATTTTTATGTCCATGTCCAACTCAACTCAGCCTACGATCCTTTTCTTTGAGTGATTGGCCTTTTGAGCCATAAGCTCTGTCTGAAGAGATCACCCCTTCCGATATTGTGGGGCAAGAAAGCCCTAAGCTGTTAAAACATGCATGAAAAGTGGCGCAGAAAGAAACTTTTGCACATATAGAGACTCTTCTTGTCTATGGGGGTTTTCTCTATACACTGCATGTGTTATACTTTCCATTTTGCTACAAGCGGTCAAAATTATTCCATAAGGAATGCCTGCTGTTTGAAAAAATGGTTGGTTGAAGATTGGGGTCAGGAAGAAATATGGGTTTCGGTTTCTAAGAAGACTTCTCAACATGAATACTTGCAAGAGTTAAGAGTGACCGACATTATAATGCGAAAGTTTTCTATGCCTTGTTTGCCATAAGTTAGTTTCGCTATGCCTTTTTGATGTAATGTACAACAAAGTACCTACGAAGCATATAAAAATTGGACAGATTTTCGACAACCTATCAACCCTTTCCACTTGGAATGCTTAGAAATTTGATTGGCTGATGATGTGATGTCATAGTCAACGATAAATAGGAGAACATAGACATAATGGAATGACTGGTAGGCTGTTGTTGTTGTTGTTGTTTTGAATGACGATAAAAATCACTGTAACACTAACAATATGCTACAATATGCTTTCCTGAGCTTTTGATGTTTTCTCTCTTCAAGTAGTAGTGAGCACACGCGGTAATGTAGTAATAATCTCATCATCATTGATGGCTCTTGGTCCGGAACCGTTGAATGGAAGGCGTATGAAATTAGCTGAGGAGAAAGAATCACACTGGGAGTTGTTAAAGAAAATAAGCTTTGGAACTCACTATGCAGCTATTCAACTCAAAAAAGTCTGATCACTGATCACAATTTTCTCACCTCGCCTCTTTCCCACCTGCACCTGCTCTCTCTCCCTCTCTCTTTCACCAGTCGACCCTCTATGGCTATGCTGCCCTTACACAGTATAATAATATCATAAAACGTGGTCGATTCGCTGTTTATGAGGTTTTTCCCACCTTCTACTCCTCAACAAGAGAAAGGAGGAAGAAAAGGTGCGAGCAATTTCGCACACGACGCTTTGCAGTTTTCCCTTTATATTAAATTATATGTGTAGGCCAAACCATACGCTGGTGAGGTAAGTTTAACAAGACATTTTATTACCTGCTGTAGGTCGGGTTCTTGGGCATGGCAGTGAAGTGCATTGAACGTCGGAAAGTTAATGATAGTTCGACATAATAATGTGAATTAATGACATGAAAGGGTTCCTTTTTCATTCATTTTCTCTCTCATACTTCCAAAACACATTGTGCTAGAATTGTTCATGGCCTATTTCTACTTGCCTGTAGTGTATATAGTTTTTAGATGTGACAGAGCTTGCACCTTTTTTTTACGCACCATTGTTTTCGTAAAAAATGATTTAGAAACTGCGATTCTGGTTTCCAGTTCTAGTGTAAAAAGCACCACCTCTTCCACAGCTTCAAAATTAAGCATTGGTTTTTCGTTTCAAAGGTACCATTCACACTACGTAATATTAGAAACGTATTTGATTACACAAAAGATGTCTGATAATAAGAAATGCGTAATAATATTCCAAGTTCATCCTATTAAAAAGTAAAGAGTGGAGGAGTAAGGTATCGCCTATAGAAAAATAGCCGTTAATATAGTCAATATAGTACATTTTCATGTTGGTCTGATGATATTATGATAGTGTGGTATTCTTTTTAATTGGAACACAGGCGCGAGAAAGGGCAAGATCGAACTGTTTCCTCTGGTTGCAATGGGAATTGGCTTAGCATTTATTGGGACTATACTCGTTATCTTTGTGGCAATGCTATTTCGCTCACGTTTCTCTGGAGCTAGTCATCGGGGATCTGGCCCAACGGGAAATTCTCATTGTGAGAAGCCAAATTCGATGATGCTTTCCGCTGGCATTACAAGTGCCACGAACAACACCAGCACATCCGCCACTGGTAACAACACGTCAACGACCAATAACTCTTCGAGAATGGTTGGTGGTTACAGACCCATTCCACAGTCAAAGAATGAAGCAGATGCCAATCCTGATATTATCCCTGATGCCAATAGCTTCTCAACAGGTAAAAACAAGGGATCAAAAGTATATATGTTCATCCAAATTATGCCACTATTACAATGTATTATGGAAGTTCAACCATCAGAGAAAAGTAATGATAATGGTATTGTTACACCCAACTAAACTGCATGAAATGATAGTCATCCGTTTCCTTAAAAATATTCGCCGTGCACAGAGAATCCCTAAGTTAATTTGGGTCAATAGGCCTTTCTCTTTCTTTCCTGGCTTGAATTTTCTCCGTTTGTCCCGTTTTTTTGTGAGGAAAATTTATTGGGATGTTATCACAGTTGTTTTTTGCAACCTTGTTATTCCTCCAGCCAAATCTTTTTCCCAGATCGATATCGTAAATGAAAGTGCTAAAAATAAAATTTGCTGAATAAAAGGTGCTAACTTGAGATTTCTTGCGCTTCCTTTTCTTTTCCTGAATGGGTAGAGGGAGCTATGTAAAGCTGTAACTTTATAATGATGATCGTAACATTTTTATTCTAGATTACAAAGAGGAATTAAAAAGAAACTTGACCCGGAAAGGTCTATACATCCCCACAACTAATTCTGATGGTGACGTTCAGGAAAATGGTGGTGGCAACCCTTCACCAAACACGTACTTACGAAATCATGTAAACAGTACACTGCCTCGTCCCCATCATCATAATGGGGGTGGTGCACTCAACAATGGGGGAAGTGGTATAGGGGTTGGAGGAGGAATCATGAATGGGAATGGAACTTACAACAGCAGTAACAATGCTGCTGCTGCTGCAAACAATAGTCTTCATCTTTACTCAAATCAGTTTAATCAGTCAAACCATCATCATAATCCGTATCAAACTCTTCAGCATTATCATCGCTCGCCACCAGCTATTCCCCCGCCCATAGCACATCCTCGTGCTCATCCTCCTCTTCCTCAATCACTCTCGTCACAACAAACATCCTTAGTTGCTGGGGGAGGTGGGGACTTTGCCAATGAGTTTATTGGTCCAGTACATCATCACCAGCAGCTTCCACATCATCCTCCAAGTAATGATTATAATACGGTCTATATAAGAGATAAACTATTGCTAGATAGTGATATTCCTGAAAGTTGCGTTTGAGCTTGAATCGCGCATCCAAACTTGGTGTACATAAAGGGCATTGGGGAGTCTGGACTGGACTGTGAACAATTTCAACTTTTTCATTCTTAGAATGCCCTTATTGCGTTTTTATTTAAAAATGAGTTGTTACAATATTCCGGGTAACTGATTTTCCTCAATGAATATAGAATATAGATAATGATGGATGAAAACAATAACATTTTTGTGTCATCATTTTTCGAAATACGTAGTTATTCGGAATGTATGCAAACTGTGCAGAGATTCAATTATATCACATGACTTTTCCATGTTATTTGTCTAACTCATTAAAACTATCACACATCGCTCGTCGTCCATTCTTATGGGAAATCATGGCGTTAAATTGGTGTAAATTGATCCATCTATAAAAACAAACCTACCGTCATAATATTATTTTCTTCTTCAAGTGCACATTTTCGTCTCAACAAAACCACATCGGGACAACCATGATACCACCGGCACCAAGCACAAATTTATTTTTTCGGGTATTAGATGTTAAGTCTTAAAAAACGGTGCGTTGTATTACAATATTGATAGACATTATATGTACATCACTATAAACAATGCATATTATATACCTATATTATATGGATAATTATAACAAAATCCAGACGGAAATGTATTACCTGTGTACGGACACATACCAAAAAACAAATTGATACGTTGATATACATAGTTTTAAGAAAAAAATAATGGTAGGGTTATTACGATAACATACTATCTTCCCAGTCATCAAAATGTCATCGTATAGAATTTCTGTTGGACAAACAAAATATATAATAGTTCGTAACGGTAACATTTCAATACAAGTTTTACAAAGTTCCCACTTAAAGCGCACCTATCAAACCATGAATTCGATCATGGCATAACAAAATTTAACATTGGTTTTCTCAACTTGTTAGTTGGGACAAGTTAAATGTTAAAATTCTCCTAATGAATTCCAATAGTATTTTGGTTTATTGAAATCCTTGATGTTGCAGACTTCCAGTCACATATTATTACAAAAGCGTTTATTAAATAATTGCAAAGTGTTCAGCTTAGAATGAGGATAGTACGAAATTGAAATATTTTTTCAAAGAAAACATTACAACATAACAAGTACTACATAAACAAACGGATTTTTTGCCCCGTATCAGTAGACCTGATAGATAAATTACAGTCGTTATTCCGTAAAATTACTTGCGTTTACAATAGTCGTCCGTCACCATCAGTTTTACATTTCCAAAAAGTTATTTTTTCCGTAAACAACCACCGAGAAAGTAAACTAATCAACCGACAAACAAAGCCAAAGAAGCCAACTCAAGTGAAAGTAAAAATGTAATTTTGTGGTGGTGAGGACAGATTGAAAGGAATCTGACATGCCAAAAAAAGTTTTTCCTATAGCTATTAGTTTTTAGGCTTAAAATACATATTCTAGAGAGAAAAAATGTAAGACGTGATAAATGTGTGTGTTTACTTAACTGTTTGGATATAATTCTACAAAATGTATATGTGTGGAACGTGAAAATATGTGTGCATGCTTACTCTAAACATTCATTGTGTGGATATGTGAGATGTGTGTTTTTAACCCAAATAAGTTTTATAATCAAAGAAAACGAAACAAGGAGTGACTACGACAAAGTTATGTTATCAAATTAATATGTGCTGTAATTTTACAGCTGTACATCACGATATACATATTTAGAACATACTGTTTGTTTGGATTTTACTACATCGCATTTATTTTTATGTCGTTTACCTGAATATAGAAAAACCGTTTAAAATAAAACGAGTTGCTTTTTTTGTTGTGACAAAGTACGCAGTAGTGTTCCAAGTTTGGTGATCATCATAATTTTTCATGAACGGAAAACAAACAGTCACACGAAAAAAACTAAAAATCCATATATTATACATGATATTGTAATATGATATTATACATTGTGTTACAATGATTAATTATTGATAATAAAAACCAAAACGTATATTCCGTGAAAACCGTATTATATGTAGTCATTTTCGGTTAAAAATTTACATATTTTTTGATTGTATGATTGATTCTATATTTCTCCGAGAGAAAATTAAATGGAAGTACTGAGCACAGGTAAGTTTTCATATTACTGTAAACTACTTTTCATTCACAATATGCATATTATGTAAGTATGAATCAACCCAACTAATAAAAGTGCCGAATCTCATGTGGACTGGACAATGTACGATAATGAAACTGGAAAAGCTTTAATTTGGAAGCCTTGAGAAAACAGCGATAAACTTCTGGTTGACTTCAGAATGAAAAAATGGAATCCATATAAAAATAAATCCAATACGAAAAGCAAAAATGAACAAAGAGGATATGAATAAAAATATTGTACTAAATACAGCGGGTTAGCCATTGGGCTTCATTGTTCTCCTTTACACATATCCCAGAGGAAAGTTAAATCAAGTGCGTGGACAACTGTGGAAATGGCCTATTTCCTATCCATCATCACGTGGCACCCCCTATTACACATATGTGCATAGGTACTCGAGGTTCGCACATTTATCCTAATCTTTCGAACAGCCCGTACAAACAAAATGCTACCATAATGGATGAAGGACTTTGTTAGCCAATTTTCCCCTCGTATGCTATAACATTTTTGTTAATGTAATAATCTATCATGTATGATGTTGTGCTAAACATGTGTAGTAGCTCCTGCAGACCGTTCAGCCACAAATAGTAATTTGTGTGATAAGCCACTACTGTAACAATAACTTTATAAACTACAGAAATATTTTACATGAATGCATATACATACTTTCTCGTCCTCTCAAAAATACTCACTTGTCAGTTCATCCACACCTAGAGTTATGCAATACAATTTTTAGAGTGAGTATTTGGTAAACTCCAAGTACATTTTGTTTGTGTTAAATGGGAAAATTGGAAATTGTAAAATCAAGTATGGAATGGAATGTTTAACGTTTTGTGCATTTTGGTTTCTTAAACTACTACTTGAAAGCCTTGAAGCCTTTGAAACCCAAAACTCAACCATGGAAAGTGAGGATTTTTACATGTATAACAAAGACTGTATGAAAATCTGAGGTGCGTATTTTTTATGACATTAGAGGTTTCATATATCATGTAATATGTAATACTGTTGTGGAATTCACCAGCCATATGAGTGAACAAACCATTTTTCTACTAGTCACCCAATTCATTTATTTTCGGCTTATTCATTTTGAAATGAAAAAAAGCTGCATTAAAGAATGGAGAGCAAGTCACTTTGACTTAAAAAGTGCACGTCAGTGCCCCAGTTTTTACATTTTACACATTTATATTGCCATACGATGAGACAGAATAATGATATGCACTATTTGTAGCATAACACACATAATATGTTGAACGATAAGAATAATTCCCTGTCAGAAAGAGAATAGAAAAAGTTGAATGACTACACATACTTTGATAAGCTTTATCCTTTTTGCATGCATGTGTGAGCAGATTCAAACTGCTACATACAACTG
>JAQIXW010001614.1:0-18493 GCA_034700685.1 Willowsia buskii | reverse complement strand
GTTTGTGTTAACACATAAAAACTATTTAGAAAAAATTGGTGCACCTTCCCTTAAAACTTATACTTCTTGGAGCAGTATGTATATATCTTGTCCGTGTTCTTTTTTGTTACAATAACAGCTGTTATTGTGTTATACCAGCTTCAATACTGTACACTAAACCAAAGTAAATTTGGTTTAATTGTTGTTTGTTGCTGATCCGTTTGTGGTGGTCAACTGAGGATTTCAATCTTAAGTCAGGCGTCTCGTATATTTTTGTGCTTCATTGAGTCCACGCTTTTTTGTAGCCGTTGATCTTATATAAAAACTACAATCCTAACAAAGGAATATCTCTGGAAGTAAGTTCTCGTGCCTTCTCAACTTACAGAAAAAAAATATCCTGGAATATTGCCACAGGCAGATCACATTATCACATCATTCATTATCGTTGTCATAAAATTTTAGGATTAACAGTGTTAATACTACACTTGTTATCTTTAAACTGGCAAATCATTTGCGTACCTATACATTTCATACAGCTTAAAGGTTTTCATTGCTTGCTTTGGGGGTTTTTGCACAAATTTTGTGACATAGTATTAGTCGAGAAAATATGAAAAACATCAGAGTAAGAGTACAAATGAGTAATGTGCAATGTGCAATGAATAACCTTTAGCTTTAGCTTGTTAGTGTGAGCCTGGTATTCATTGATGAGATTAGTTAGCTTTACATCATTACATCACATTTCCACCTTCTTGTACAAGCCACAAGTAAGTCAAGTGGTATGGTTGGCTGTTCGGAAGTAGTCATCCATAATGTTGTTTAGTCATATTGTTGTAGTACGATGTGCAACGTGGGCCTATTAAATGGAACTTTGTATAGTGATAGTGTGTGAATCATGAATCATCATTATCACAAAAGTTGCTTTTTTTGACAAATTATATCATCCATAGGTTGGAAAACATGTATACATGTTTTTTCTTTTGTTTCAGATATATGGCGTGTTAAATTTAAAGCTCTGCCTCTGCCAGTTTAAAAATCCAATCTCTTCCATCGTATTAATCCGCTTGAAAGAGTAGCGATCAGCCAGTGCGGAACGTGAAATTACCAGTTCAGTTAGATTTGAAATATTTTTTGAAACCACCAACATGGAGGTCATCATTAAGTCGAGGAGGCCGCAATACGCTACAGTAAAATGTACGGGTTGCAGCGCCAATTTAGAGTTTGAACTGCCCACTGCTCCCAGTTCTGGAGCCCCCAAATATAAGGTTCAGTGTTACAACACCCTCTGTGAAAAATTGATACCTTATGATCCAAATAAGCCCCCTTCTCCCACTCACAACGGATCC
Source organism: Willowsia buskii (assembly GCA_034700685.1). NCBI lineage: Eukaryota > Metazoa > Arthropoda > Collembola > Entomobryomorpha > Entomobryidae > Willowsia > Willowsia buskii. The sequence continues at coordinate 17,171 of JAQIXW010001614.1, read as the reverse complement.
ACCAAAGCTGGTGCCAGTTCACACTCGGGTGGAGCTTCAGGATTTTCTGCCTTCTCATCTAGTGCATCAAAGTCTTCAAAACCGTTTAAAATTGGAAGTGATGAAGAACCTGCATCGTTGGAATACTATGAAATATTGGGGGTTCCTCCAACGGCTGACACTGCAGAAATTAAGAAAGTTTACTACCGATTAGCTATGAAATATCATCCAGACAAAAATAAGACACCAGAAGCCGAGGAAATGTTCAAGAAAATCTCTGAAGCCTATCAGGTTCTGTCAGATCCCGTACTTAGGAAAAAGTATAACGAATTTGGGCCAGGGAAAGGTTCAGGTATAGGTAGCTCTAAATTATAATTTTGATATGATTTTTTTTTAGTTTGATTTTTAATTTCTGATGTGTTTTTGGAGGGGTTGTTTCATATTTCTGATAATAAAAGTAATAATCTCTCTCTGTTTTTCCTAGATCCGGAGGGAGGTTTTATTAACCCAGAAGAATTTTTTAAGATGCAGTTTGGAGGAGAGCTCTTTGTTGACATTATTGGAGAACTCCAAATAGCAAAGGAGTTCAAAAACATGATGATGAAGAATGGAGAAGGGGAAGAAGGCGAGGAAGAAAAAGAAGAGGACATTAGCGTGTCATATGAAAAAAGACGAGAGGAGTTGGAAGCCAAGAAGAAAGCAAGGGAGGAAAGAGTTGCTATTTTATCAGAAAATCTGAATAAAAAGCTTAATATTTATTTGGAAACGGGTGTAGAAAACTTCCGAAAAGTTATTTCTGAGGAGGCTGAGGAGCTCAAGGTCCAAAGTTATGGAGTTCATCTTCTTCATTCAATTGGCTACATTTACTCTGTGAAGGGAAGCGAATATATGTCAAAATATAATGATGACATTTTAGCAATGCCTTCTTTTGTTCATCGTATGAGACTCAAAGGTAGAGCTTTCTCGGAAACATTTAGCACAGGTAAGTGTATTCACATCCAAACAACAGTTTACCTCTTTATTCTCGTTCTATTAATGATGCCATATCCTACATTTCGCGTTTTAGTGACATAATATTCTACTTTTTTCATTCTTTTTCCAGTAAAGTCTGCAGTTGACGTACATCAAACTTTTGTCCAACTACAGGAAGCCGAAAAGACAGGCTGCACCGAAGCAGAAAGGGAAAAGTTAACGGAAGATGCTGTGAAGAAAGGAACAGATGCCATTTGGAGAACCAGCAAGCTCGAAGTAGAGAGTGTAATTCGTAGCGTCTGTGATAAGACATTAACGGACAGTAACGCTGATAAAGTAACTTTAAGGAAACGTGCAGAAGCGCTAAAAATTGTTGGGGACATATACCAAAGTGTTACTCCTCCTCAAATGCCCCCCAATAATATGTTCTAAACTTTTGTCAACACATTATATACATAACTCTTCAACTTTTTTATATCTTTGGTTTTATGTGTCTTATAAATCGAGATTATATAATATATGTTTTAAAACGAAAAAGAACTAATAAGATGTAACCCGTCGAATGTAAGTTACCAATAACCGCTAGGTAGTGTTACTTGTCTTGACATTTTACGAAGTAATAGATAAATACATTTAAACGTAGACGGCAGACGGGCGATTGTTTATTTCTCTTATACCTTACTTTTACTTTGGTTAGATACAATACAGATACAGATTTTCTAAACATTCCGAATTCTATGTCTTTTCGTAACCGAACATGCCGTAAATTGTTGCTGGTGGTGCTCTAAACGAATTGTATGTTAGCGAATTGCAGGTGCTTAGTTTTTGAGGTTTTCTTTATATTATAGTTAAATTGAATTTGCTTACGGCCAATTTAGGTATTTTGGAAGTGTAAGATCGAAATACTGTTTCGATGATTTGAAATTTGTTTTTAAAGGTTCATTTTACAAGTGATATGTGACGCTATAAGCTTTATTATTCCAGGGGCTTAAACGACTCCTTTCCTCATTGTCAATATCTCCTTTATTCACAAACTATATCAAAAGCTTCAATAATTATCGCTGTATTCATCAATTAACAATGTAACACAACACGAACCCTTTTATCGACAATTACGCAGCTATAGTCAATAAACCGTGTGAAATAGTAATATGTAGTGCATATAGGTATCAAATACTTACGATTGCATTATTTTAGCCACGTAATCAGATTACTATATACTTCAAATTTATATGCACAATGTTTTGCCTAACTAGTCATTGTTCTAATGTGTTGTGCATTTTAATACAATATTTGAACCCAAGGGTGTGTCTGTTAAAAGTTTGCAGACAAAACTATACGTTCTGGAAGCTATGCGATTTAATTATCCTCACTACCTGTTTTGTGTGCAGTTAACGAGCAAATAAAAAGAGTGAAAGTTAATCAATTGTGGTAAAATAAACTTTATTCTTCAAAACCTGAATTATAATAAATAAAATTTAAATGTGCATCTTCAACAAAAATATCTATAAGAGTCTAAGAATTATATTACTGATGAATTCTTATCTTGTAACGTTAAGTGTTGTAACAGTAGATATCTTTAGTGTTGTGAATCGTTTCAGTCATTAAAAATCATAGTGGAAGGATACGCTGTATTCTTACTCTATGTTAAAATCAATCAGCACCGTTGCTTTAAAAATGATGCATTATGTTTAAATCATTTAGCGTCCCACGTTCATATGTCATAGACTCGCTCACTCCAAAGGGCTACAAGACTGCAATGAGAACCTTCGGGTATTGGAGAAGAACTCATTAACTCATATATGCCAACTTTAAATGTCTTGGGTAATAATACATATTTTGTTATTGTCTCAAGTCTCAACCCAAGGTCAATTCAAATGCATGCAAACATTTATGTTCATTTCTTTACAAGAGAAAGTCAAGGGAAGAAAATATCTTGTACTTAAATACACAGAGGTAACGGGTGGGCGTAACATCCGGTTAGGTACAAATAGATTTGAATACTATACTATGATCACTAATTTTTTTATCGCAAGTTTCTAGGAATATCAAAATTATTTCATCAATACAAGCATAAAAGTAGTATATTTGCTCATATTGACAGCATGGACAGTATATTAATTAAATGCCAGACAAGGTCATGAAATTTACGACATTACGGTGTCGACAATATATTTGCTGCTCATTCAAACGTACATTTTGATGAATCATACATACAAAAACAAAGTTGTACAAATAATGGGATATCGAACCAGAGCTCTATGATTAACCAACTCACTTTTTAAGTTAGTTACTTACATTGCATAATGCGAAGTGGAAACAAAACAAAGTCAACAATGCAGCATTTCTCATTTTTGCCAACCCTTCCTTTCCACCTACCGTGCATGTCTGTTGTGGTCGTCTACACTCAAACTTCTGCAGGTTCATTTCATGTTTCATGCAAAACAAGCCATAATATCATCCTATGCATTCTCAGGACTGACTCATTTTTCTGCTGTTAGAATGAAACCACGTCAAGTTATAAATTTTACTTTGCTGATGATGGCGAATGCTCTTTATCCTTGCAAATGTTTGTCAAGTCAAGGTAAGGAACAATATTAAAAAGTGAGTACGTGCCTTGCATGAACACATCAACATTACTTGGCTTGCGTTTCGTTAGTTCTCACACAAAAACGACTTTATGAAACTCTGCAATGAAAATTTCCTCGTGGATTAGATAAGGTTCAACTGCTTGTCTGAGCATTGTAAAAAAAATGGTAACATGATTGCATACACTTCACCATCATCAACCAAGCCATGTTTTTTCAAGTTTACTTTACATGTTTCTTCCGACATTAGTTAATGTACAAGTGTAACGAAACCAGGTAAGTACAATGTTATACAAATATCACATTTTTTCTAGTTCAGTTCGTTCGGGTAACTGTTTCTCATGTTTCTTCTTTCTGCCCGCTGTGTTGTATATGCATAATATGCTGAAAATGCTGATGTTTGCCATGCATTAATGCCTCTCTGATATGCAGTTCTTTTGCACAGTTAGAAATATATATTTGTACTTTTTATACAGAGCATTATCCCATGAGCTGTTGTGAGTTACATAAAAATGATTTCCTGTTCCCCTCTCCGCTTACTTGTGTAAACTCCCCTTGCTATTTTTTCTCTCTTTCGCTTGCCATGTAAAAAACGCTCTTTCTCTTCTGCTCTTCACCCACAATCAGGTTCAGGCTAAGAGCTCCCTACTTTCTTTATAGCTTTTGCTACCGTCTGTTGTTGTTTTAAACTTTGCTGAATGATGGTTATGATGTGTCGGGGAGGACGATGACGAAGAGAATGACTGCTCTCTCTCTCTAGACTGGACAAAACATATTGAGGGTAAATAGGGGAACAGGACATAAGGATATCCTTCGCAATACAGAGACCTCACAAATGACTAATGTTTTGTAGCCAAGATTTAACAAGCTATGTATCTGGCAATGTAAAGACTGAGGGTTTATAATAATGTACTTTTACAATACCTCCTCTCTCCTCCACTAACATATACAGTGTTGAACATGTGTAAAAGTAAAAAGTATAAAATATGGCAAAGATTATTTACAGATTTCATGTCTCTCTGTATCTCTCTTGTTGTGGATGAGACTACTGTAGAAAAAGCTGTCTGCATTATTATTCTCTCTTCTTGCTGGCTTACTTGAGTATACGTATATATGCTATTAACCGGCAATTTTCAGAATGTTCAGTAAATATAGAGAACTGCCAATTGCCTGGTTGGGTGCATCGCATGAAGAAATATCCTAAAAAACAACATGAGAAGTAAAAAAAGCAATTCCGAGCTGCTTGCCACCGTGTATGCGTACACGTAGGTATTGTGCACTATATAAAATAACATCTGTGTTTTTTGTGTTTTATATATTATCGTCTCATGCTTTTAGGTAGGGTCATCACATCTTCTTCTTGCATTGTTGTTATTCCTTGTTACAACTTAAAAATACATCACTATATTGGCATTGATTCATTCACCAAATTTTACTACACACAAACTTTATAGATCATCATATATCATTGCACTTTTAAAGTTACTCATCATTGCCAATCAGAAGCCACAATCTGGTACTACTAGTTAGGAAAAGAATACCGCTTCTTGTGGCTTTACTACTGACTGCTCTATCACAAGAATCACTAGAACATCAAAACAGAAAAAGTAAATTAAATTATTTGGTTTAGTAGTTTTCTAAATCTTATTAACATAACGAGGTGAAGAAGTGAGTGTAAGTTGAGTGTGTACAAAGTGAAATGAACCTTTTTTATGCGAATGATTAATTTAAGATGCTTTTAAGGACTAAAAGCGATAATAAAATGGTATGAAAGGCTCTCACAAGAAACACTACTAAAATTGTGACAACACGATGACAGGATAATCTGATTATCCTTTTCGAGTGGTTAATGAAGATATGTGATAAAAAGTATTGAAAACACAACAGCAGCTAGAAATGAAGTGAAATTACAGACAAGAAAGTATTATGTCCACTGATCTCATAGAATAAATTTATTTCTTGGCTAGTTCAAGTTGTTGGTTAAATTTTATTTTCACGGTCAACAAAGTCATCTATGAAATATGAAAATGTGGAGTGTTGTGGACTTGTGCCTTAAAAACAAAAACAAATTGTGAGTAAACACGAACAGCTGGGCTGCAGGTTGACCAGCAGATACTGAATAAATACCAAACCAAACAATGACCACACAATGCAATGACCGATCAAGCCCAACAGCCAACAACAGTACAATAGTCAATTGTCATTAAATGTCAAATGCTTTAATAATCCAATTTCACTGAAAAATGGTACGACTGCAAAACACAATGAAAAAAAGTTGAATCAAGTCAAGTTAAATTCATAAAGTCAAAAGACTATCTCTTGGAAGGGATAAATGCAACAAACATCGAATAATTTAAAGAGTGTGTGCATTTTGGTGCTTCAATCATCACATCATCATCGGTTAGACTAAAAAGCATTGTTTTCGTAATAAATATTCATGCACCATCATCATCACCATAAGAGTCGTCTTTATCTCGTTCAAGACAATTCAAGCACACTCATAATTTACCAATATGTTGCTCTATCACTCAACAACAAATTCTAGCACATTATAATGAGTCAAACAACAGCAAGGTGTTAATGTGTTAATTAAGTAATTTAGTGAAATGACCTTCAGCTACCTACGCGTCTAATGGATATAGAATGTCAAATGTCGCACATTTGCTCGTGTTATTCTTATGAAAGAAGGAAGACTGTGCCTCTTGAACAGTTGAATCGAAGCATTGGATTCTTTGTGGGGTTCGTGGGTGAGTATCAGTTAAGCTTGTAATAACATAATTACCAGTAGTTGTATTTTTTGATAGAAAAGTGGTTTAGATCTTCTGTAATTTCCTTATAAAGGCTAATTATTGGCCAAGGAAAATAAAATTGATGGTTGTGTGATTGGTTGAAAGAAGTAGCAGGTGTTGCAAGGCAAGAGTAAACTCACTTGGAGTTTAGACTAATTTCCATTTTCACGCTTTTCTTTTATGAAAATGTCATGTAATCAAATTCTTTATTGTTGAATTAGCAAATGAGATGTTGATAACATAAAAATGTAAACGCTCAACAAGATTTTTATGTGATCCTCTTGAAAGTATAGTTATTAAACTGGAAACAAGCGAGAAAGATGGTAAAAGTGCTTTACAAATAGAGTAATTCAAGACGAAGATTGTTCGTGAACTTCTTCAAATTGCATGCCATGTTGCTCTTCTGTTTGCAAAGTTCGCAGCGAAGCATGCGATATGCAAATTAATTTGGCGAATACTTATGCAACATGAAGAGGCGGCAGGTGATTATGATTAGAATTACAATCTTCCTCTCATCGTCAAACTTAAAATTCCACTCTGACATAAGCCCTTCTTGTTGTGTGCAATATTAGTATACATGCGTTAACTAACTAATGCATGTAAAATATGCCGCCTGTTGAACTTGAGGAAGATTTTTCTTGAAAACCACTCATCTCGAATTGACAACGTGACAAGAAAAAGGTTAGAAATTGTAGTTATGTGGTTGTTTTATTGTATTTTTAGTTGGAGCAGCGCCCATCCTACATCAATTGGCAGTGAAGAGCACTGATTTTGCTAGATGGGATTGAAGACGATATTTTTTGGATTAGTATTATGATTAAAGTAGAGAAGAAGATCGAGGAGACATTGTTCTGAGGAAGGAGGAGGATTCTGCGTACCGAAGGTTAGTATTTTTTTTTATAAAAGAAAGTTACATGTACATAATCTTCGTACATTATGGAAATGTCTCATAAATAATGGCAGAACATTGTGCAATCATGTCCAAAATGTGTGAAACGTAGTTAAAATCAAAATCATGTATGTACTTGTTTAATTGACAAACCTTTGGCTCAATCATATTGACTGTTGTACGTGACAGTGACATAATGGAAAATTATTTATTTTATGGAATGGTTTCTTTCATTGATCATTATTAGAGGTAAAAATAAGATGGCAATGTAATTTTGCGAGTAATCGTGCATAGAAAAGTAAGAAATCGCGTTACATCTGATGTAATCATCTAAACAAGAGTAAACGTGCATACAGGCGTCTTTTGTAATCCTAATAGGAATAATAGTGTTAGGCATTCACAGCCACAACTAAGAATTACTGAATTACAATATTAATGTAAAAAGATTTATAGCAATTTAATATTATGATTATGACCTTCGCTCTGGTTTTCTCAGCGACACGTTAGCTGACTCCAGCAAACCTACGTATGTTGTTTACTTGATCGAGACAATCGAGAGTAAAAACGTGAATACGAATCATGGTACCAGTGGGTTTCATTTCATTCAGTTCATTAATGAAAAATCCTCTATAAAAAATCGTAATTATTGTTTACAAAATCCATTAAACTTTTCATTTTCATATATCTACACTACACCTGTACCAAGTATAAATCTTTTTATTCCCGCGAGACTACACATACATTGCGGTAAGTAGTAAAAGGTAGTCAGTGTGTCATGTCATGTCAGTCGTTTAGATATTATTTCAAAGTTATGTTACGTCATTACTGTGTAATTTATTCTAGACAAATGCAGTTTATTGCGGAAAAATAACTTGCGTACGACAAGACAAGTTCAACCTGTGTCTTTCTGGTTTGGTCAGTAATTGCTAGTTACTGGTTAAATTTTTGCCAGGAGGAGGCGTTTTATTCTCAACAACCTTGATATTTCAGGCTTCTTTAATTTTATTTGCGGTAATAATATACTCGATTGTGTGTTTCTGCTCCTGTTAAAAAATAGACATACCTATTCCTATTGGGCAATTTAAGCTAAACTAATTGAGCTGATGCATGACAATTTTATGAGATCAAACGTTGCTTAAAAGATGTAAAACAATCCTGTGCCAGATTCCCTTGCATGCATTTGCGTAACATTAGCGAAAAGTGGCAAGTGGAAGTCATCAGTCTTTCCTCATTTAATGTTTAGTTTCGCAATTTGGCAGTACCAACAAAGTTTCCCTAATTTTATTTTATCGTTTATTTACTGTAATTGTATCACTCCTTCGAAGCTAGAGATTCATAGCTTGGTGTAGCATATACATCAGCAATAACAAAGAGTAATGTGTTCGCAACGCATAATATATGTTTATAGAAAAATAAATGAGATCAGAGATTCATTCTAATCGAAGGGTTGACGCAGAGTAATACTCTAGCATAATTTGCGTTTAGACAAGAAAATTCAATGAGAAACTAGCATGAGGAACTGCAAGACGACGCTAATTTTTGGTTTAAATGACACACCAAGAACTTTTGTGCCAGTAATTGATTGATCTGTTTTGGCTAGCCTTCTCTTGATCGTGTCGCTCATTCACATTAAATTATGTAGCCACGGGTCATCATCGATTGCAGAAGGGATCATTATTTCGGAGCACCTAATGGTAATGAGGGATGATACCGTGATGTGTTGGTCCTTGCTGTAGGCTATTGGAGTATTAGGGAGAAGAAACATATAATGGAGAAATACTTGTTTCTTATTAAAATCTATTCCTCCTCTTCCTATTATTCCTTTAAAACGAAACTAGTTATTTTGCAAGAAAAATTATGTGGAAATGGAGGAATCAGTAGCTGTGTGCCCCTGAATAATTCTATGTTATACCACCGAGTATCCAGCGTAAGGATTTTGATTGGTTGTTTTAGCTAGTACAAAAGTTTTAGTTTTACTAACAGCACAAAACACAAGTAATGAAAGCTGTTTTGAACTTTGTGTCAACTCACAACATACATACATCATGATTGAAAGATGGTGTGACTTTTGAAAGATTGCATAGTTTTTATTTACTTATTTTACGACTAAATTCTAAAATTATTCGAACAACATGATTTTCCTTTTCTGCAGGGTTAATTTGAGTACCTTAAGTCAAAGTCTTAAGTACTTGGCAATTTGAGTCTGCTTTCCAGAGCAGGATTGTGGAATTTATATGTCTCCATAAAAAGTGTATTTTCTCATTTAAAATATTAATTGTCGCATTTGCATGCATGAAGTTTACCCTAAATTAAAATTTAAAATGTAAGCCACAGAGAGAAAGAGTTGCAGTAAGTTTTATGAAAGATGTAAACTGACGAACACGCATAACAATGGCCGGATTATGTATATAAATGCTCCTTTTAAATCTTGTTTATTCCTTTGTTTGTGTATCGCTCAAAGCCAAGCAAGGTGGGGAAGACCTTGAACAAGCGGCTTTAAAAACGAGAAAATTATCCAGTTTAGTATTGCGCCATTAAATGCAGTTGTTGCTACTTTTAAATAATCTTGGCTTGCCATTTGGCAGTATGCACAGAATACGAGCATTTAACGCGTTTAATGTCTGCATTTACGATTCGTTTTTCTTCCTACTGCAGTAAAAGACTACAGTGTCTGATTACTTCGTACTGCGCTGCATAGCTCGTAAATGTTAAACGAGTCATACGTCTCTGTATTGTAGCTTTAATAGTTGACGTTAGGTTTTCATTTAGATGTTAAAGCTACATTACATGCACAAGAAGGAGCATTTCAAAACGAAATGAGTGGACTTTTCTTTTGTTAGTTGATCAATAAGGTAGGCGGGGACTTTGCTTTTTCTCAAGAAGATCAAAAATATGTAACAAGAACAGAAAACAATCAGTGTTGAACATTGTTAATATGATTATGCCATAGTTGAACAATAAAAGTCGAAAATGAAAATTTATGATCCAATGCTTACCTCCATTCTTACAAGCTAAACTCGAGGTAAATGTTAAATGACATCATCATCATCATTGTCCAACAACAACAACAACGCGAACCTTACTCTGACTCGAAACTAGTGGAAGATCACGAAATGCTTTCGTTGCTTTCGTGCATAATGTTTTAGTGTTAGACGTATGCTCCCATTGAAGAGGTTTATGAACAAAAACAAGGTTGAAGGTGCCTATATTGGTAGTGGGATCATATTCAAACTTTATTTGAAACTAGCTGACTAGAAAGATTGCTCAAGAGACTATTTTGTCAAATGCGAAGTTTTAAAGGCAACAATATGCATTCATTGTCCATGTTTTTTCTTTGATTAGCCATCGACAGTCCACACCATCATTGTACTACATACTAAAATTTGCTGTATGAAGAGATGACATCACGAAAATTTGCATTCAAATGAAAAAAAAAAAAAACAATCAGTTCACAAAAGATGATTTGCTAATCAAATACTACTTATGTATATTGCTAGAGGTTAGATGAGACGACGAGAGTGAGAATGAATAGACCAAAAAATTCTAATAATTTCCGAATAAAGAAAACAAATTAAGACTATGAATGATTATCCTCAAACCAAACGGCCAACGCGATTTAAGGTGTGATGATATGAAGGGATTGTATTGCACAATAGCACCATGCAAAGGTTTTCACACAGACTTGGTTTTGAAAGTGAATGAGATAATATGTATGTATTAACTTAGCATAGTATATTATTGTATAGCATGCATGCATTTTTTTGTTACGGTCTTTTAGGAAAACACACTAGATGTGTTTTTGTTATTCTTGTTGATTAGATGATTATTTGATGAAGATGGTAATGAATGATGATACATGACAAACTGATGGTATTCGTATTACTCTTATCCTCCTTTGTTATGTGCATGCTGAATCTTCTTGATCTCGATGATTGTTATATTTTTTGTTTCCTATATACACACTCCTACTCTTGATAATGATTGTACAGTTGATAATGAACACAAAATATAGGTATTATTTCTCTAATACATTCTAGTCAACAACAGACATGATGATGATTATTATTTGATACACGTTGTGATTTTGTTTGTCCTTGGCATGATTTTGAATATATGCGATAGTCAAATTTTAGCTAAAGTTAACGAAAATTTTGAAAAAAATAGTGTACTACAAGTTGCCACCACAGTGGGTAGTTTTCTTTTCTATGTATCTAATTTCACTTCATTTCCTTCAACTTGGCCAAGCCGAGGGTGAGTTGATGTAAACCATACTACTACAATGAGTCGTCAACCAAAAAATGAACAAGGAAGTTTCACGTTTCACGTGTAATTTTCCCACAGACACTAAACGAAGCTTACCTATCTATTACGGTTTACGGTTGCGTTGTTGTTCTTGATTTGAGCTACACATTCCCCATTTATCATGTAGATCCAGTCAAGTCATACAAACTTTAAAGTGGAGAAATGCTTGTCTAACATCTTGCATAAAATTATGTGCTCATTTGCTTTAGTTTGCTGATTATGTTTGTAGCTGGAATACGCACTTTTAAAATGAGCTCCTCACCATCATCAAAATGAACATTCAACTCACTTGAATACATGGTGAAGGAACAAGAGTGCAGGTACCTCGCGTAAACGTAAAACCGTGCTTACGTGCAGGGATGCCGTATATTGTGTAGCTCTGTGACCTGGAGTGCTGCTATATTTCAAAGTTACTTTGTGTAGTATCCTAACAATTTAGGCAACAATGCCTTCAAAATCAAGAAAGTTATAAAATATATAAAGTAGGTATGCAACAATATATAAAAACTAAGGTTTACGCGTATTCTTCCTCTTCAGCTAAATTCAAAACAAATTGAAATTTGTTGTAAGCGATATTGTATAAAATAGAACCAAAATCCACTCAAACTACATACTACGCAGCGTACAGAACTAAGCAGAGCAAAACCATCATATAATCGCATGCATATGTGAGCAAATATTTAATTAAATCTGCACTGAATGAAGTGAGTGATAGTTTACAATTAGACAAGCAAGAGAAGCTTCGTTACCTATGTTTTATCATCAGGATAAAAAGTAGAACATTTTTATCCCCCCCATATGACGTAGTAGAGGTAAATCATATGCAAACGAAATTTGAGAGATATGTATATTCCTAGTTTTCCTGTCGGTATGCAGGCTTAGTGAAGTGAAAATTTGCATATCATTTGCCTCTTCAGTTACTAACAATGTTAGAGACAAAAAATGCCATATAATCTTTTTCTGTTTTACATGAATAAAAAAATGTCCTATATTTAATATTAGCGTTATCACAACATGTGCTTCCCTTCTCAATATCTCAACATGCATAACAGTACGTTTTCCGAACCCTGTGGAGTTTTCATTGCCCTTACTGTAACTGTAAGATTAATGATGCTGACATCAACTGTAGAACTGTGTACATCGCACGAGAACTAAATTGAAGTGCCAGTTAAAAAGTTTGAACGTTCCCATGATCATGTACTTGTGCTATTTTTCTCCACTCATTTTGTTTTTGTCTGGATTGCTACTGTTAGAAGAGTTGAGCTGCATTGTCCAGTTCCGCATGAAAGCATTTTCCCATCAAAAGTTTTTTTCATTGTTTTTGTTTTCACTGCAACGTTTATGAAATCACAACAGCTAAGCAGAGCGACTCTTAGCTGGTTAGTAGCTAGGTAAGCACACTCCTGGTTGATCAAGCACTTAAAACTTAATTTGGTGGTATAATGCAAGGATTTATTCTTAGAGTTTATGTGCATAACTACGTAGGAGGAAACTGGTCGTAAGGGCATTGCTTAGTGGAAGATGGTATTTTTGAAAGTGCCTGTGATTCATTTTGTAGTGCAGGCCTCGCAAGAGTTTGTGATCATAGGCTGTGAGTAGCGTGTATAATAGATTACTTCCTTCTTCATTCAAGTTTCCCAAAGGCAGAGTCATGATTCACTTTGTGTGTATCTGCATTGCTGGTGAATGTGTTTCGTTCTTTGTGTGAATATCATCGGCTTCCAGAAGCAACCACGCTCCCTCTTATAGCTATGAATTTTCTCTTTTCCTGAGTTACATTCTTGAGCTGCATGCGATTAAAGATGGCCTTATATAGGCTATAGAACAAAATTTGGTGAAAGTACAGCTTCCATGCAAGAAAGAAATGACATAAGAAAGTATTATATGGGGCAGTAGTGTAGATGTGCAATGAAGGCGATGCCGTGTCTGTCGATGTCGATAAAACTGTTGTTAACTTACTGACTCACCACCACCACCACCAGAGTTGTAATGTGGAATGTTATGGGAAGAGTTTGGAAAATATATTAAGCTTCATGTGGAAGTCTCAGTGCAAGTTTGTGCATGACATGGTGTAATAGTAAAAATAAATAGGAGATGAAAGTAAGTGGAAGTCTCTTTTCTGTGGTAGTTTCTAAGTGGTAAAATTACCAAGTAGCACTGGCAAGACAGCCCAAAGTCTTATATAAAATGTACAAGCTATAAACTTGGCTTATAAATCTCTATGAAAAGCCGAGTGAGAGACGAAGCAAGTCGTTGAGCTCATTTATAGGTATGTGATCTCTATATGAGTGGCCTTGCTTTGTTACAGAGAAAAACACATCGGATCTCTACAGTACAGATACAAATCGCCTCTCTCACCATCACACCAACCATCTAAGATGAACCCGCGTGGTGCTGTGCTCGTACTGACAGTCTGTGAAGTGAACGAGAGAGAGATAATCATGGTCATCGCCATGAGAGGCAAACTTTTTTTGCTCTCTCACTCATCAGTAAACTAAAAGCACAAAAATTTACGACTGCGTTTATTCCTTTCTAGTGGTTTTTACTTTGCTTTCTTCCATTTTATCTGTGGTACTTTTTGTGATTAGTTAGGACGTAGGTGTATGTGACGTGAATAATAAATCATATTTCTGTGTACACGGCCACATTAGTGGTCCATAATTGCCTAAACAGTTGTGATAAACGTGTACTAATAAATTTTTCTACATGAAGTTTTTCATTCTGCGAAATGTAGTTAATATAGTGTGTGCATAGTAAAATAGCCAAAATAATTTGTACATGGTTGGTGTAAATAGCTTTAGTTAACGAATTTATCAGTTTGTTAAAGTTTTCCGTGTATGTATGTGCAAAATCAATGCGTGTAATCTTCCAAATTAGCTAAGCTTTTCCAACATTTCAATATCAACACCGACAGAGAAATGGTAAGAATTTTGTATTGAAAATAAGGTAACATAAAAAGTATTTTTCGGTTGTGTACAGTAATCTATGCAGAACATGAAAATATTTGTCATCCAACGGTTTTTACAGCTAAAATTCAGTTTCATAGTTAAAATAAAAAAAGTTTGAAAAAAGTAAGGACAAAAGGTTAAGCAAATACTACATAGCAAACGTTACATAATCCATAAACGTTTTCAATTTTCATGGAGTACTTTTGTTTGCACTACTGTATGCATATACATCGTACAATTCAACAGTACATTTTCATATTAATATAATAGAGTATGCGGTATTTTGTTTTTCGTGTGTCGAATATGTGATGATGAATTGGAATGAGTAATGGCAAGAGTATGTTGTCGGGAAGTTGCATATATATTACCTTTTCCTTACCAGGCGTGAATTAGTTTTTTTGGAATGATATGATATGAGTGTGAATTCTGGTACGTTGATAAAAGTAATCACCAGTGGCTTTGTTCTTATCATGATACTCACTTTAAAATTTATTTGTACAAAGTACAAAGCTTGTCGTGTATACATGTATTTTACATTTAGCTTTCCCTTTTCAAATACATATTCATATGCCATTCGTGTCATTGTTGTGAGCCTGCATCTATAAATGGTTATTATGAGATACATAATAAATGTGCTCATCTTGATCTCTTATGTCATATGTACTATGCTTTTTCATTATATATGATTGTAATGGAACGACCTGATTCGTCTATTTCCAATTTGTTGAGTACTTGAATTTACATAAACTAAAATAAAATTGGACGATATTTTGCCATGCATGCAATGTACAAAAGAAGAAAAAGTGATATTTCCAGTCTTGCAAGCATCTAGTCTTCGTACAAGCAAATGATCTGACATTCTTCTTTACAACTTTAATGTCAAGGCAGCTCCAGACTGGAACATTAGAAGAAAAAATCAGGCAAAGCCGGGAACTCTTCAGCTATGCCAAATTACTGACAGTGGCAATGCTGGTTTTTATTAGCAAACTTGTTTGCTTTTGCGTTTCGCTTGCAGCTTTACAACAAATGGTACAGCACAGACTACATACGCAGTCCATGTTCACTGCTACAACTTGGGTTCGTAATGATCATGGGCGGTAGCTCAAAAGTCGAGTGTTACATGCACTTGCTGAAAATTTGGATGAAATCATAATCATGTTATTGTTACGGTCAACCATTAAATGGTTGATAAGCAGACACCTTGGTTTGCTTCAAAACACTAGCAGAAAGGTTCGTGGAGTATGGACAATTTTGTACCAAATGGGTTATGTACTTACATAGTGGGTACCATTTTAGATTTCGCAGTCCGATAACTGTACAATACAAAAACATTTTAATCGTTTTTTATGTATGAATTTGCTTGATTTAGGAAGCTTAATGTCGTTTTACTACAAATAAATAGGGTTTGGACATGAAAGTTTGTTTTAATCATACTTTGGATTCTGATTAATGATTGATTGAGTGTAGTGCTTTTATTGCTGTTTTATTCAGATTAAAAAAACACCATAAGATCATGAACTCGTATAAAATTGTGGGTTGATAGTCGTTCAAAACATTAAACACTCGAAAATGTGGAACTATCAACTATTGCTTTAGACAGCACATCAAAAATGACTGAGGGTGTTCATTAATTTCCATAAAATCTGTCATGAGATTCCTCAAACTGTGTATGCTTACATAAGCGGACAATATAGCGTATACCTGCATTTGTATTAGTTTGCATAAACTAAGCTTTCTTTAGTACTAAGCACTATATAGATATTTTGCAAACAATAAATCTGCATTGTGTGTTTTAAAACTACAGGTTAATTTTTTTGTTTACAGTGCTCTTTCAGCAGTTGATGACCTAGAATTGGAGAATTAATAATGGAGTTTGACCAGAGCTTGGAAGAATGGGCGAAGGACAAGCCGTTGAGCATATTACAATTGGACCCAGCAGACAGAGCTGTACTTCGAATAGCAGGTAACTTAACTGACTTTCTCCCTTTTCCCTTGCGTAAGATGTGCCTTTTTCTATAGTTTTTCGAATATGACAATATAGCTTCAAAGAATAACACTACTATTGGAGAACGAGGTTTGCATTGCAATGACTGACAATACCGTAAAATCCCTTGTAGACACCGGGGCATCTAGAGCAAAGCGAGGTTTTAGAAGATGCGAGTAAATGGGGCGATGTCTACTTGGGATTTTACTCCCATCAATATACTCTGCTTTATCTCATTATATATCTATTTTTAAGGTATTTAATATAACAGGGTAACTTTAGTGTGTATTCGTCATTGTTAGAACAAATAGCGGGTGCATGAAGATTCGCGTACTCATGCTATATTCACAAAAACATGAATGTGGCTTTATTAACGTTTAAGTGTTAATAAAAAATGTGATAATTCGCTAGTAATGAATCACTACCTGTATCTTATTCTGGAACGAAGGACGCATATTACAGTACGGATGAAATTATTACATTTTAAATTTCTCAAGATGATAGCCAAATCCTATGACTGTTGATTTGATAATTCGATGATTTGTGTATTTTATACAGCATTTGTGTAACTTTTGCTATTTTTATATTATGATCTTTGCTGAAAGCAAAGATTCCTAATGCTGGCAAAGAATAGGACTAATGGATAAATAAATCACAATCAACCAGCCCTGATAGAACCATATTAACTTAATACACTCGCTTGAAAGACGCCTTATATGT
>JAQIXW010001613.1:0-18500 GCA_034700685.1 Willowsia buskii | reverse complement strand
CGCACATTCATTTTGGGACTGGATCTATTTCGTTCTTCTAATTGTTGTAAGTTTCTCATGAAATGAGCAAATTGTAAAAATTGGTGACATTGATGTGTATTCAAATCCAAGGAACTGATTGACTATTCTATTGATGTAGTAGCAATGATGATGTTTGATTTGTCTTGTATAAGATACATGCTTTTTGTTTTATTGGTGATTTGATGGGTGTAATTGATGTTTCTCACACCTTGTGCAAAAGTGTTTTATAAGAAAGCCCCACATTATAGAACCCAATTCATAAAAATTGAATTATCTAGAATTCCCCTTCTCTATAATTTTACATCTTCATGCCATACCATACTTTCAAATACCTTTATGGAAATCTATAACATAAAGAAGTGCCAGTGCCACTGATATCAGTGTATGTACGTGTTATTGTGTATTCCAATATTTCACTTTATGGTACAAATACGAACATCAATAAAATCTTATTTGGCCCCACTTCCAATTAAGAAACACGTTTGTTTTCGTAGTTATGCAATGCGTATTACATATACATTTCTTTGTAGAAATACAGGAGAAACTCAATAGCTCGATTTGTAGGTGCTCGATAATAATTGAATATCGTATTTTTTTCTAATAAAGAACTCATTCCTATGTATTTCCCACAGATCGGCTCATTTTTCATGATCAACCTGTGCCTAGTTGTAATTGCAACCCAATTCTCCGAAACGAAGAAACGTGAGATGGAGCGGATGCGAATCGAGAGAGCTCGATTTACATCCAATTCTACATTGACGGCCATTGAGAACGCTTCCTGTTACTCTGAGATCGTCAAGTGAGTATTAAGTTTTTACACCATAACTTTTACTGCGGTGAAAGTAAACAAAAGGCATACATATTATATATAAGATGATGAACTGTAGTTGAATTTGTATTTGCACCATCAAAAAGTTTTGTATTTGATCAAGTCTCGAAGAGGTATCTGCCATTCTTACTATGCATTCATACTTTGCATTGCTCTCCGTTTGCATATAAACTTGTAATAAAAACACATATTCTTACTCTAAGCCCAATTAAGTCCTTCAAAAGTATTACAAAAATATAGTAGGAAAGTTTAACAACAATGTGTCACTTGAACTCTCAAACATTCCGTTTTCTTGAGTCTCGTCCTGGCCGATTTTGTATGACAACCGAAAGCCTACATTTTATTTTGTACATACCTAGCATTGAGAATAAAGAAAATGTGCAAGTTTTATTGCAGTTGTACAAAAAAGGAAATCCCGAGTTTTCAATTTCAACCATTCCGCTAACCATTACATACCGATCGGCAGACTAATGGACTCACATATGACACCGTCCACACATGAACACGATCCTAAAATGAAGTCTTTTGAACTCTGATGGAGAGAAAACCTTTCAATATCAGATTCTATAGCCACATTAGTACTTAATGTAGATACATTGATATTATAAGTTCCAAGACTTCCAACTTTCATAAAAGACTGGAATATATGTATATAGACTCTAACGCTGAAATAGATAAGAATGAACCAGTATTTCATACTTTATATCCCTCCATGAGCATATCGAGATCAACTGTAAGTTATAGTTTATATTCGAAAGTCTCAAAAATATTACACGATCTCAAAGAATTGGACTCGTTCTGCTGTACCCATGTATGCAGCAGGAAAAACCAAGCTTACAATGAAGATGAAAAAGGGCAAAGAGAAAGTTTCACTTTGACGTTTTCACTATTAAAACAGTAGACAAAAGAAGTCTCTGTTCTGTGCCCTACTATATCAAACAAGTGGAAAGAAACAGTTACCCTTTTTTACTCGTCGTCCCAAAAAGCATCATCATCATCAAGACGACTGTAATAATCTGACATAGTCTTCATTCCTCTCATGTCCTTGTGCACACAAAAATACAAGAAACGTGTATAGAACATAACTCGGCATCCCTGATAATGGGGAATGCCCAAAAAGCGTTCGCTTAACAATGATGTAAGTAATAAGGAGAACAAGAATAAACTCAACCGAGGAGGCAAAAACGCACGCCAAGAACAACAACAGTCATTCATTGAGCAGAGTTTTAGTGGAAAGTATGTCTATCAAGAGAACAGCCAGCATACATACAAAAATGCATGATGGTAAAAGTGGAAAAGTTTTTCCCTTCATTTTTATACGACGAAAAAACTGCGTCGCTTTCCCCCTTAGATACTTTTCATTGTTCTTCTTATGTACCTCTTTTGAGATCAGAGCGGTATGGAGGATGGATATATATCATTCATAATAATGTCTAAAAGATATCTCTTTTGTATTGACTTTCCTTTTCTTCCTTCTTCTGTCACATCTTGTTTCACGTCTCCCGCTTTGTGCCATGTATAGCCTTTTCATGTTTCAAGCGAGCGTTCTCTTGGCCATACAGATAGATACCCTAGGATTGAAATAAAACAGATCAACTTTTTTTGAAGGATCTCTGGGGAATTCTTTGTGCTCATAAAAATGTTCTGTTTGATGATGGTACATGAGTAAAAAGTACTTTCTTTGTACCATAGCAAATTTATCCCACAAGACTGACTCTCTGTGTAAGAGAAAGAAAATGGAATGGAACGTGTGCATTTCAAGATGGAGCAATGTCTGAAAGTCAATACATAAATGTGCTTCATAAAGGAATCAATGTGACATTTGTAGCGCTTACATATCATTTGTATACATTTAATTAATAAGCCAGAAGATACCCTAGATAAATCAAGGATGAATGCCATCGTGAAGGACAAGGGTACATATTACACGTTGTTGGTATATCGGTGAAACAGGCATAATATAATGTGCATATATGTTGTTGTTGTTGTTGTTAATATAGTTCTTAATTAATTCCGTATCTCTTCATGTTGTTTTTCAGGTTGGTAGCTCACTGGATAAGAAAAGGGAATAGAAAAATTCGTCGTAAACTAAGACGAGGGGAGCCGGAAGGGGGAAACACGATTGACTTAAGTTTAGTTAGAGGAGATTTTCAAGGCGAACTTGATCAAATTCATGTAGAGCAAGAGATGACTAGTGGTAGTAGTAGTAAAAGACCATCAGCGGGATTGACATGTCCTCAGCTGCTGGCACTGGGTGGAGCGATCGGAGCATTGCCACAAGTGGCATTGGGTAATGCTAATCTCGTGGGGCTTCCAGATTGGAAAGAGTTGAGTAGCTCGTTACGGAAGGCAAGACCGTTTTCCATGAGTGCTCCCATTCTCACTGTAACTTCAGCACCTGGCTCTCCCAACTCCATTGTAACATGCCCAAAATCACCAGAGGGCCAGTCTAAGGAAGACCATCATCATCAGGAGCAGCATCACCGTCATCGTCATAAAAGTCGAAACTCTTCAGGATCCGATATATTTTCAGTTTCGCATAGGAACTCCAAAGAGCTTGGCCCCTTTCGAGCTCATGTTAGGAAAATTGTCGAGTCAAAGCCATTTCAGCAAGGGATTCTTGGTGCCATTTTGATTAATACTTTATCCATGGGTGTCGAGTATCATGATCAGGTGAGTATTTTTCCCCGTCGAAGATATATGCCGTACTAAAAGCACATTACTCCAGTGACCCACTTAATAATAAAAAACTAATAGACATGAAGAGAGCTTTTCATAAGAGTACAATATACTCTTGTTTTATGCAGAGAAGGAAAGTTGAAATGTGTATAAGACGACTTGTTGAGTCTTTGAACTGAAATACAAACAAGAAATGACATAAAAGCAGACAGCGCATTCATTATATATGACGACGAGGCTCTCTGAGCATCAGCATAACTTGTTTATTTATGCATAACCCATCAACGATGATCTGATCTCGTTTTCTTTTTCCATTCTCTTTTTTCTCGGGCTTAATGCTGCTTAATGGCGCACGTTGTCGACAACGACGATGATATACCGATAGCCTGAATGGCTTACTGCCACGGTGGAGATGAGCAACCTAGTTTTTAGTGGAGTGTTTTTCGTCGAAATGCTTCTCAAATTGACTTCCTACGGGCTTGTGGGCTACGTGAGTAATGGGTTTGATGTTTTTGATGGGATTATTGTCGTTCTCTCCGTGGTTGAGATTATCCAAGGGATTATTGATGGGAATCATGGGGGTGGAGGAGGGGCCCTCTCCGTCTTGAGAACTTTTCGTTTACTTAGAATACTCAAACTTGTGAGATTTTTACCGAACCTGAGGAGACAACTTGTGGTTATGCTAAAGACAATGGATAATGTCGCAGTTTTCTTCGGCCTTTTAGTGCTTTTTATCTTCATTTTTAGGTAAGTGCAATACTTTTTAATTGGATATTGTAATACAAGTCAAAGATGAGTCCTAAATTGATAAAAAATTAATAATTTTGGTGTGTTTTTCTTGGAGTTGTCTAATAAATACCTTTACATTTCAATGTTTCGTGTTAACAAAACATAAAATATACTAAAATATAAATGCAACAGATTTTCCAAGTCACAGTAAGTCACTTGGAAATACGACAAGACTACTTACTACCTATGTGCATTTCTTATACCAAATTTTTCGTACTTTCTCAAAAACAAAAACACGAACAATGGAATTCACAAAATTTAGAATTTAGAGGTCCTGAGCTTGTCAGATATTTCAAACGTATATCAGTTGAAGTTAATATGAAACGTCGCTGTAGGAAGAACAATAGCTAGAAAACTTATAAGCTGCGTGGAGTGAATAGCATATAGTTTATAAATAATTGTCTCTGTTGTGAGCATTTTGTGTTTATTTAGCTTTAACCTTTCTTAAAAAGTTGAAAGTCATTACTACGCTTGAAACAGATATGCCAGTCTGTAAAAAATACTTGCTGTCACTTGAACTACTACAAATACGGTGGTATGACCAGTTTTACTTAGTAGTCTGCTCGTCACTCTCCGACATGACATCTTTATCGTTAGTTTGGACATATATACGTACTCAGGCTGATGCAGTTCCAACGTAAAATCAACTCCATCTCTCAGAGTGCTTATTCACAGGAACAAAGATTGACAATTTATTTATTTAAAAATATTATTATGCTTTTCTTTCTGTAAAGTTTGTACTGCAGAAATATAAAATTATTCCCAGAAAGCATATTATACAAACCATCGACATTGACTATACAGATATACTATATCGACTTAGCTTTGCCCATGAACTTTTTATCACTAAAATTGAAACCTACTAACATGGAGCTCTGAGCTATAGAATAGAACAGAAGTAAGCACTGAAGAAAATAACTCGTTTGTTTGGCATCTTTTTTACATGAAGAAAGTGAATGATGTCATTCGTCACGAAGCGATCTAATGCTATACTTGTACGAACTACTTACTATAGAGCTATATAGACACTTAATATTTTGTCCTTTGACACGTCGTATAAAATACTGACATATAATCACTAATTTATACAGACATTAAAATTTAAACATGCATACATACCTAATTATTACTTTATATAAGAATGCTAAACAACACATCTTATTTCTCTGCTACTGACTTAATAACTTAAATCGCTCTATAGCCTTTTAACTTGTAATGATTTCAATCGATCGTAATGTATGTTAAATTTGAATGTGTGAATGGCTCATATTTAAGTGTATACGCGATCGTCTTGTAAAAAATTGAGCTATAAACCATATTGCTTTTTTATTTCGCATTGCATTCACTTGTAATGCAATACAGTATTCTCGGGATGAACTTATTCGGCTGCAAATTCTGCGCGGATGCTCCAGATCCTGTGACAAAGATAATGACGAGACACTGTGACAGAAAGAATTTCGATTCCTTGCTCTGGGCTTTGGTTACGGTTTTTCAGGCAAGTAGTAGCCGTGTGCTAGAAAAAAAGTCTTCTTTTGCAGTTTTGTTTACAAATGAATAGAGGCTAAAATCTGGGTTACGGGGTCATCAATCAAATGGACACCCTGCTTTTTTTCTGTGAGATGTGATGATGTTAATGTTGAAGCGCATTTCCAATTATATGTTGCACGAACTCAATCTTCCGCTTTTATAGAGATTTGCTTTAGCTTTTATGTGTGTTCCTGAATGCATTACAAAATGCTTGCTACAAAAATGCCTAGCTCAAATTGTTGTCAATTTTTCATGCATGAATGTGTAGTTCAGATACGCAGAACGTAAAGCTAAAGAATTGTGTTGCATGTGTGGATTGCGTTTTTATGAGCATCAAGCATGAATGACCAACAAGCATGATTTTCTTAAAGGGTGCTTTCTCTTATGGTAAAAGCAGTGACGACAGCGACGACGACTCGTCTACTCCTTTGGCTCTTATATGTATACCACAATATCTATATGTTCTATATATTTGGTACCTATACTGATTTACTATAAGCTGTTATTTGGTGCACCACTTATCTCATTAAGTAAAACACTTCCTATAGTCCTTAACAAAGGTCCATACGAACAGACCTTCACCTCTACACCTCTGCTCTTATATTCTATATATAGTAGTCTGTTTATATGTATGAGTAAAAGTTTGCAATGTCTCAAAATTGTTTACCTGCCACAAATTTCAAGGCCAGGTGAGACAATGTGTTGTATCCATATCCGCACACCACAATCATTTGAGTAGGTAATGATGGTATTTGGTATATTTATATCCATAATATAATGTTCTCCTATCCTACAAATTTATTACAGCCTATGTTGTTCCGTATAAATGGTATTGTGTGTTTTGGTAATGTAATGATGACAGTAAATCCCCCTTCTGCCACACCTCTACAATAATAATTTCTGCGTGATGTCATTTTTATATTATTGAAATAATATCCTGTATACTATACATTACCTACAGAATCCTTCACATTGACAAATATTGTTTATGTTCATCTTGTAGAAAATACTACCGTATTGTGTTTATGCTCCATTTTTTGATTTTCCTGTCTTAAATATTCTATTATGCCTCTCTGTCTCTGATATAGTTTGCTTGGAATGAGAATTTTTGATGGCAAGTTTTGCAACGAACAATGTTGTTCGGCGGATCCTTCAGCAAAATCCTGTAGATGTGATCGGAAAAACTTTAACACACTTTTATGGAGCATCATCACGTGCTTCCAGGTTGATATATTCAAATGATGATTGATTGATGATTGACGCCGAATTTTTTAGCAAAAAAACGTCTTTTTATACGTTTTCATATCATTGTTGTATTATATTTTCACGTTCGCATTGCATTTCCCCTTGCTTCCTTTATGCGAGCTCATATAAAATTATGTGTGTGCTTTTTTACACTGTCTTTTATTTCGCCCACTTGTGAGTGGCTCTGACCATCCGCTTTAATGAGAAATTGGGAGAAAGGAAAAAAATAAAACTCTTGTTATTATTTGTACAGATCTTAACCCAAGAAGACTGGAATGTCGTTCTTTTTAACGGCATGGAGAGAACAAGTCCCTGGGCAGGTAATTCATTTTTCCATAGGGTATTGTGCCATAGGGTACCATATACTGTTAACCACGTTTAACTCTTCCTTTTTTCTACAGCCCTTTACTTTGTTGCCTTAATGACCTTCGGCAACTACGTGTTATTCAACCTGCTTGTTGCCATTTTGGTCGAGGGATTCTCGTCAGAAAGACAGGAACGGGAACAACGAGCACTCCGAGAAAAGGAGGCAGAGGACCGTAAGAGATTGGAACTTGCTCACAAAATGAGTTTGCTCGGAAATGAGCTTCCAGATAAAAATAATTCTATTGGCGACGGTGATGTTGGTGGCACCGGTACCATTATTAGTACCACTGCAGCGGTAACGACGATGGTCGACTCGCCACCATTACAGCTAGCTATCGTTTCAGCGCGCGGTCCAGCCCCTCTGAAGAATAATAATAATCATCATAATAGTCATAATCATAGTAGTAAGTATCAGCCGTCTCCTGGATGCTCGGCTGCCCTTGTCCCTGCACCTGTCATCATCACTCACACCGCAGCAACCCCAGAGGTGAGTGTTGCGTTGCGTGACTGTGTAAACCCCTTCTCTCCAATTCCGTATTTTTCTTTCTTTCATTTTTTTTCTTCTCGTCTTCCTATATTTTTGTTTGTTCTTAATGCTGTTCTTATAATGCCGCTGGTATGTACTGACTGAGACTACCTTTGAGAAACGGTTAAAAAATATTTTACACGTAGGATTAAAGTACAGAATGCATAGCAATATAAGATCCTAAAACATTAATGGTATAACGTCTACTAAATAAAAAAAAGTACGTATAGTCACAACAAAAAATGCAGCAACCACACTACTATTCAATGCTGAGCAGACATAACAGCCTTTCATTTTTTAGAAGAGGGAAAGAAAGGTCTCTCGTGCGTCATGTCATGCCATTCATGTGCGTTCACTTTGACCCATGAGTCATCAGTTATGAAATAGTATAGTAAGTACTTTCACCAGTATAAAGAGAGAAAAAAAATCCTTTCACTAGTTTTATAAAGTAACAAGTAGGGTTGTTATAAAGCATTATAACTTTTTATATTGGCAATATATACGAGGGCTACTTTGTTGGACCCTATATTGCACTGTATAGATTTCTGTATCTTGTGATCTTGATGCTCTTTCTTGGTCATTTTTTACATCGGCTTTCTCTTGGCTGAGCATTCATTATTAGTATTTCTTTGTGAATGATGACAGATGTACCGCATACATCAAGGTCATATTTGAAAGCAAAATAACATGTGTATTGATGTAGAAACATGTAGGGACATGTTTTTTGTACATTAATTTTATTATTTGTTACATGCAAATACTTTTTGCTATCCTCTCTTTGATATTTTTGTGTGACCGTTTTCTTAACTGTGTGATGTAAAACTTATTGTGACTTGTCTTCTTTCTCTCGTTTTTAGCTTACAAACTCGTGGAATCAGGTGCAGACCTATTTTCAATCGCTTCTTGCTGTCTTTCATTTTTAAGCACTATAATTAACTGCATATTTTCTAACAATTTAAGTCGTTTTTTCGCAGGCGTAGTTATAGTTTACTGCTACAACACTAACACACAGTCAAATAATAATATTGTTTATAATTATATGTATAATATTATGCTTGTATCTTTTTTCTTATAGCGCATGTATATATATCTTTCGTTCTTATGTAATGTGGCACATGTCACATGAATGATAGATGAATTTGCTGTCGTCATCATCCTTTTATGCGTATTTTCTCTCTGTTGTAAAGGGTTCACCGCATCCGGAGAGCAGACCAGGCTCAGTAATAAATCTCAACAATATCAACGTAAATATAACTGTACCTGCTATAAGTTCGCAAGTTTCCTTTTCATCGTTAAATTCTTCGTCGTACTTACACCCTTCGCCATCACCTGTCGATATACCTGTACCTCAAATGTCACCAAATAGCTTAAGTCCGTACAATTTGACGCCTCCTAATCTTAGCCCACAAAGTTTGAGTCCGCTCCCTAGCCCGACGAGAAGTCCCTGTCTGAAGCGAGCCAAAAGTTGGCGTGAAGAGCGTCAGCAGAGAAAGAAGGAGAGAAGATGTAGCCTAAGCCCCAATCTAAAAATGAATGACCACAGTAATCTTAATCACAATAATAATAACAATATCCACACCAGGTAAAGTTTCCAAAATATTGATGAACTTTCATAATTTTTGACATGCATGAACGGAAGTATTTTGCAAGTTAAGCAAAACGAGTTCCCCGCAAAAAAACAACAACTATTTTGTGTTATCTTTTACATTAAAGCTGGTGTGAATCTCGCTGTGCGAGCCAAGGTGGAACGCCACCCTCGCCAAGTCTTGTTGGTAGTGCCAAACTTACACCGTTCAAACTCCAGTGCCAGGATACTCTAAAATGGATGAGGGAGCGACGCGAATACTCATTTTTCTTGTTTCCTCCGGAGAGTAGGTATGTGCCTCCCCATGATAACTCTACGTTATCCACTAAAGCACACAATGGATTGTTCATGTATGTACATATTATTTGTGTTCACGCACGAATGATTCCACTGAATCTTAATCAATTTTCCTTGATGGAACTTTCACTTGCATCAACTTTCTACACATTCTTTCATGTTAAAGGTTCCGCCATCGATGTCTTGTCATTGTCAAGCATCCCGTGTTTGACAAAATCGTTCTGTTGTTCATCGCGCTCAACTGCATAACGCTGGCAATGGAGCGGCCATCGATACCACCAGACTCCAGAGAAAGAAACATACTTAATGTTTCCAATGATCTCTTTACAGTTTTGTTTCTGGCAGAAATGTCACTGAAAGTTATAGCACTGGGTGGCTTTGCCCAGTATTTTCAGTCGGGGTGGAATGTTATGGATGGAGTACTTGTTAGTGTATCAGTTGTAGACCAAATTATGTCAATTTTTATGACTAGGTAAGAAACCCTGTTTTTGAGTTACAATTAATCCATCCATGTCTGTGCGCTAGAAGACGTCATACCATTATTGATTATATTCAGGATAAAAACTGAAATTTTTATACTCAATATTATGTTTGTATATTTGCAGTCCTAAAATATTTGGGATTCTAAGGGTGTTCCGTCTGCTGCGGTCCCTACGACCCCTGCGAGTAATCAACAGGGCACCTGGTTTGAAACTAGTTGTACAAACTTTACTTTCGTCCCTCCGGCCTATCGGGAATATTGTTTTGATATG
Source organism: Willowsia buskii (assembly GCA_034700685.1). NCBI lineage: Eukaryota > Metazoa > Arthropoda > Collembola > Entomobryomorpha > Entomobryidae > Willowsia > Willowsia buskii. The sequence continues at coordinate 7,884 of JAQIXW010001613.1, read as the reverse complement.
TTGCACTTTCTTCATAATATTCGGCATATTGGGCGTCCAGCTTTTTAAAGGTATTCACTTTTCATTGTGTCAAAATTAATGGCTGCAATCCATAAAAAATATTGATTCAACACTTATGACGGCAACTGAAGTCAAGTTGGGGCTTGCAAATAGAACTGACCGTTCCAAAAATACAACTTCTCTATTTTGTTTATCACGCACAATAGGCAAGTTTTTCTACTGCAATGGGGAGCCTGAAAATCTCAGGAATGTAACGAATAGACAGGATTGTGAGGCCGTTGATGGGAATGAATGGGTGAATCAAAAATATAACTTCGACAACCTTGGGCAAGCCTTAATGGCTTTGTTCGTGCTCTCATCTAAAGATGGATGGGTTGGAATCATGTACTCGGGGCTAGATGCGACTGGTGTAGATCAGCAGGTGAAAGCATCATGATACGCATTTACATGGATGCCTAGTTTATAATTTGCTCATCTAATATATACAACCCCTTTCCTACATTATGTTATTATAATCATTAGTCCCAAGCTCAAATCAATTTTATTAAACGTTACAGCCAGTCGAAAACTTCAATGAATGGAGATTACTGTTTTTTATCTCGTTCCTTCTGCTCGTTGGCTTCTTTGTCCTCAACATGTTCGTCGGTGTTGTTGTTGAGAACTTTCATCGCTGTCGTGAGGAACAAGAAAAAGAAGAACGAGCATTGCGAGCCATCAAACGAGCTCGGAAACTTGAGAAACGCAGGAGAAGTATGCATTTGTTTCAAATTATTATTATAAATCCATACATCGATACATCTCATAAAGACACTACAAAAATCAATCATTTTGATTCTGCTCATGAATTTTAGAGTTAAGAGCTCCGCCGTACTGGGCCAACTATGGAAAATGGCATCGATGGATTCATGGTCTTGTCACGTCAAAATATTTTGATCTGGCAATTGCAGGCGTAATTGGTTTAAATGTAGTGACAATGGCTATGGAATTTTACATGATGCCCGATGTAAGTTATTATGAGTGATTAATTAATTACAAGACTCCGAGTATGTAGTATGCTAACCAGATGTATTTCAATGTTTGTGTATGCAGGAACTATCCTACATTCTTAAGCTTTTTAACTACTTCTTCACAACTGTATTTGTAATGGAATTGGCCCTAAAGCTATCAGCTTTAGGAATACAACGTTACTTCTGGAGTAAATGGAACGTGTTGGATGTTTTTATTGTACTTTTGTCCATTCTGGGCATCGTTCTTGAGAAGCTGGAATCCGACTTGATCCCAATCAATCCAACAATTATGAGAGTGATGAGAGTCCTTAGAATCGCCAGAGGTAACTTGTGAAACAGATGCAGTGAATAAATTGCGTACTAAATCTCTTTCACGTGTGCATTAAAAAAACATCATAATATTTGTATCTACAGTGCTCAAACTTCTAAAGATGGCGAGTGGAATAAGGGCTCTGTTGGATACTGTCATGCAAGCTCTTCCTCAAGTAGGAAATCTTGGGCTTCTCTTCTTTCTGTTATTCTTCATTTTCTCTGCTCTAGGTGTAGAACTCTTTGGTAGATTACGTTGTGATAAAGAAAATCCTTGCGAAGGATTGGGAGAACATGCCAATTTTCATCACTTTGGCATGGCTTTCTTAACGCTATTCCGTGTGGCCACTGGGGACAATTGGAATGGAATCATGAAGGTTTGATTTACAGCTTTATCAAAATGTTTATAATTGGATTCTGCACTTTATATTTGAGATGGATTACATTTAAAAAATTATTGAATCATAATTTAATTATTGTTACTGTGCAGGACACTCTGAGAGAGAAGTGTGATTCTAGCCCGGAATGCTATAAAAACTGCTGTGTGTCAACCATTGTTGCACCGCTTTTCTTCGTCGTATTTGTGCTCCTAGCTCAATTCGTCCTCGTCAATGTTGTTGTCGCTGTCCTCATGAAACATTTGGAAGAATCTCATAAGCAGATGGAAGACGATCTAGACATTGAGGCGGAACTCGAAGCAGAGTTGGCAGCTCAAGAGGAGCTTATGGCTAACATGGAGGAAGACGAACCAGACTCTGACACTGAGACGTCACCGAAATATGTGCGAATTACTAAAGTTTCCTCGCTACCAGATAACTTTGTATTTACATATTTTGAAGAAAAAACGAAATGATCCCTAGCCACCCTAACATACCTCTTTCGATGTGTGATGATATAATTTTAAGATTCTGATTAATTATCATTCTAGGAGTACAATATTCATATTAGAACAGGCCGCTCTTTATAGGCTGTTTGCATATATATATATATATATATAAACTACTTGAACATCAATTAGCAAATAATCAATAATAATTGTTGCGTTTTGTTACGATTTCAATATTATTAATACTTGTAATTCATTTTTTACTCTATATGGTATGTTAGGAAGAAACCTTGTCATTTAAGCATGCAAATGAAACTATAAATTTTGTTGAATAGAAACGTACGAATTTTTCACGTGTCGCTCCACCACATTTTATATTATGCAACACATAAATATACACTTATAACAAATCAACTCTACTCTTGGGTGTCTGTAATATGTAATAGTTATACTTCTATGAGACAAACAATAAAAATCAATTATTATTACCATTCGAAAATATCAATCTTTTTAGCAATTACGTAAAAACAAAGTAATATAATATGGCAGTATGCGAACATTAATATTTTGAATCGAAATGATAATGAACAATAATAAAATACAAATAAAAAATAAACAATTTCAATTTAGACAAAAAAAATCACGTCTTATGCGAAAAGGAGTTCATCGCTGCGATATCATTTTTATTTTACACCGTAAATAACATTTAGCCGAATTAAATAGCACATTTAATAGATTTCTAAACATTTTGTGTACTTTGTATATGAATTACGAGCTTTAAGGATTTGTTCAATGTTTGATTTTAAGTTACTCATTTGGCATTCAAATTTTTATCCTATAGTAGTTTTCTATTCGCTAAGAATTTACAGAGTTTTTAGTCACCGTATATATCGTATCGACGACTTGATTACCTTTTCCCAGTGGGAAATCGAAGCGTTTGTCAAACATAACATTATTGTACGAAACAATAAATAAATACAATGTATTATATGCACTGCACTTGCACTCACATAATCAACCAGGTATAAATAAATTCCATTTATAATACAACTTAACAAATATTTACACTTGCACTTTCAATTGCGAAGAAGCGAGAATACAATCATCTACTTTAACACAATGACAACAAAATAACTTAATTGTTCGACCTTGATTTCATTACTTAGCCTTAATTTATGATAATGCGATCAAAAAAGTTATACACTCAGTCCTTGGAAGGATCATTTGTCGACTGTCCGATCTCCAAAAAGTTGGCATAAATTTCCCTAGTGCATGTTCCTTGAGGATTAAATCCAAATTTGTGGTAGCTCCCATCTCCACATACGACGATCACTGAGTTTGGATCTGAATTTCCAAAGGCACAAACACAAGGGGCGTTTCCAGTGACTTGAAAACGTGTGAAACTCCACTTGGAGCTAAAGTACTTTGGTAGGAATGTAGCAGATGCTAGCCTATTATAAAAAGCAAATCATCCATAATCAGTTAGAGTATAAGGTAAGTTTACTAACTATAAAAACATTATTCACAATCAATAAAACAAATGAGGCATTATTATTTCTTATCTATACTTACGATGATTGCTTGTTTTTCTTATGATCGTCCACAGCAAAAATATGAATTGTTCCATGGTCTGTTATGACAAATAAAATGAATCATTACATCTCATAATAGTATGTGGGCTCATTATATGTAGAAGAACTCTAGACAAAAATAGACTAACCTGAAGATACACACAGCAAAGTGGAGTCATGATTAAAGTTAATGCAGTATATTAATGCGGCATGCGCACCACGTCTCAACTCATTAACCATCGTTCCATTAAACGTTTCAAAAATTCTTATCAGTGTTCCCTTTTCTGATGCTGTGGCTAGCAAAGTACCCTGTAATGTGTAGTGGGACGCAAACGATTAATGAATTATCTATGAATGAGAAAGATGAGTAACACGTTTGATAATCAACTTAAAACAGTATAACTACATACCTGAAGATTCATTGCGATGCACGATAATGCCGTTTCGTGAGCATTTACGGTTGTAGAACCTTTTTCAGTATTTCCCAAGTCAATAATTTCGACCTGCCCTACTCCCTGACCAGGGAAAGCCAGAAGGGAATTTGTGGAAGATGGGCACAAAACGCAGAGTCCTATTTATAGAAACATGAATAGTCATATAAGCACTTTAATAAAATAACCGACTAAAAGCATGCTTGCTATTGCTATGTTAAATCTCATGGTCACATCATCACATACCTTTAGGGTTAGAGTATGTTTCAAACACGTGAAGTTGTTGAGGGGTTTGCGTAAATGTGTAAACCTTAATCATGTTTTCTAGTGCGACCACAATCCTATCTCTTCTCAGTTTTACTGATTTTATTGTACTGGAAAATTCAAGTTCTATCACCACTCGTTTCTTTAAATCATCCCATATCATTACTGAAAACCAGAACATTAGATTATTAGATAACAGACATAAATGTCTTTGGGTAATTTGTGTAAAAGCATTCTTCATAGCCTCACCTTTGTTGGGTGGATATTTGGGACGTGATCCTCCTCCCACTAGGGCTAAGTAATTACAACGGAAAAGCATTTCAACTCTCCCCAAACCTCCATCATTAAAGTCATGTCGCTCCTTCTCCTTCAGGGGATCACAATTAAAAACTCGGAAGCCCGTTTCAGTTCCACATGCAAAACATCCTATATAAACCAAGGTTGTATGGATATATGAAGTGATTAATGAATTGATTTGGTACTTTGGCTTAAAAAGGCAGAGTTTACTCTTAAGCACAATTTCAAAATCCTCACCTTGGTCTTGATTAAATCCCACGAAAAGCAACCCATTACTGTAAAACAGGTAACAAGATATAAAATTATGTTTGAAGCGTGTGACTAGTTACTGCGGACTAGTGACTATTGTCACTTGGAAAATTACTTCATATTTCCTTCAAAACGTTTTGGTGTCTAATTGGTTTAATCGTATACTAGTGCAATCAATTATCATTTTTTGACACTCACCGGTATGGATTGTTTTCTGTTAACTCCATTTTGTATCAAAATGAAGGACGCAGTCCAAAAATAGTTTATCCTTGTTTTTTTCGGTCACGAGAGGCAGGAAGTATTCATTAATGGATGCAAGGGATTTGTTTTCGCCATAAATATAAATCCAAACTAATAAGTTTTGTTACGATACTAACCACTCGGCAGAGGAGAACAAATATAGCATCACAATAACATAAATATTAAAGTTATTATTATGAAGTTTTAGTAGCTGTTGTCTATTTTTCACCATCACACTTGTTCACTACTCGATATACATAAATACACGCACCGCACAACATTATCTGTCATTACTTTTATACCGCTTTGCTACTAACTCTCACATTTTCCTCACAATAGTCACAATCCACAATCCGCTAACTAAGTTGCTAAATAGGTATGTTGGTAAGTACATCACTTTATCACATTTCAAACTGCAGACATTACATATAAAATTACTGCTACGATGTCTTCCTATCGTGCTGGTAGGACAGTAATAAGTCTAGTTAAAACGAGTCATCATCATCCAGTAGGTATGGAAGAGTAATAGTAAGAGGTGTCCACTAGTGTTGCAGCGATGCACAAGCATTTAGAAAGTAAAAAACACACCTAATTAATTATAAAATTTTGAGTGACAATTACAGCACAGAAGTCAACTACAATAGTTCATCAATGCAAACTCCATTCCAAAAGTATGAAAGGATTTTACTCATATGAGAAATACTTCTCCACGTTAATGTTTCACCATATTTTCTGTGCATATGTTAAACCTGGATAGCTGGAATCTCTGGATCAATAAGACAACCACTAGCAACACATTATGCATGTGTTTTGTAAGGGGTAAGGGTAAAATCTATTTATCATTCACTCCACTTCTCCACTACAGCTATGTACATCGCAACCCTTTTCATTTTGCTCCACTGTATTTTCTGAATACCACTTCACATCATGTAGTAACACGCTGGAATCTATTCATCTATCTCTTGCTGGAGGAATCTCTGCACACAAAATGGAAATTACAGTTGCCTGTGAAAGTCACTAAATAAATATAACCCTATTATTCGTGTTTAGTTACATTTTATCCTTTTTGATTTCCCATAATTGTCGAATGGGATTTCCAAACTAAAATTGGAGAGATTGGACTATCCATAGTTCACATATCGAATCAACCATTTACTTTTCTCTAAACACACATTTCTTTCTTTTAACTGTCAATTTATGTCAATTCATTACAATTGTTTTCATTTCTTGTATCCTCATCCTCTAATTTAACTTTTGCACCTACACTTAAGATCGCCGAGCAAGTTGTGATTTGTAATAATTGTAATGCTGACTGTCAGTTATGCTCTTTGTAAATTGTGCCTTATTATGATTATCAATGCTGGTTGGGTTTTCGCATGTAGCTCGTGTATTTTTGTTGCATTCAGTAATAAGTATTCCCATTGTGTAGGTAATAAAATGAATGCCTATTTAACCAATGCATTAAACGAATTTCACATTGTTGCAGTTACATTGAATGCTTAAACATGAAAGAAACAGCAACGATAATAATACGGCGATTAGAATACATGGGTATGCAACACATCTCACATCACCTTTTACTAAAAAATAAATATATTATGGTATTCTGAAATAGTTTTGCTTGTATTTACTGACTGATGATTTTGATATACAGAAGATGTTCGATGAATGAGATTGGGTTTAATGATAAATTTACTATATTGCGTATCTGTTTATTTTTGCAACTTAAAAGTCAAATCTCCACCGTATGTACTACGAATTGACTGTGAATGAGTTTTAGACAGGGTATAGTAATGTGCAACGCAGTAGTTTATGATTGCGTATTTATTGTACGTATTACGTATGTAGTAGTAGGCAATTTCATCTAAAAAACTATCATCCTGACTCCTGACTTGTCCCACTATACAAACGCTATGCGCTGCATATTATATATTATAGCACTGCTATGCATCTATGCAGACGCTGACGCTGACGTTATCATGTTTGGTGTTTGGTATTTGTGCAATTGTGAATGCATCAGTATGCATGAGTATTTTTAGCTTTGTTTTCCGTTGTGATTTATGATGATGTCTATGGTTTTTTATTCTACCTGAGATTTTCAGTAAACCGATGTAACAAATATGCACATACATATGTGCACATGTTGATGCAAAATTAGATTTTGTCCTTTTGTTAATAGCTGTATTGTCTTATCACAATACTCAAGTTAAGTAAAAGTATCATATTGTATTTATATAAGTCATAGTGTCTTTTATGCAGGTGTAATATAGTTGTTTACTAACATTGTACATGTATCGATTTCGCAGTAGTTTATATTGTACATATTTAATTTTGTCCTGGCGTGGATGGATTATGCGAATTGCAAATGCATAATATAATGGAAGTATGTATTAGTATGTGACGTCAATTCAAGGACAGCAACACGATGCATCGCTGCTTACCATATTTATGCTTCTTTGTTTGAGTTTGATTGCAACGCAACCTTATGTATGCAATTCAGGGAAATCACCATTCTATGGCATATCTTGTACATGTGAGCAATTTATTTAGAAAAAACTGGAATGACAAAGAAAGAGTTCTTCTTGGGGTGTCATTCTGAATATCTGAAGGAACGACAGCATATCAACCAACATCCTAATAACTGCAAAACTATGAACATGAATATTTTATAAAATGCAAGACCCTACAAG
>JAQIXW010001612.1:0-18503 GCA_034700685.1 Willowsia buskii | reverse complement strand
CTACTATTTTGTAAAATCAAGATTATTGCAGTCAAAATCAATTGATTTTTTTGAAAATTCTGCCCAATTTGATATTGTGTAGAGTAAGGAAGCGTCTACCCAGTACTTTTGGTTAGTCAATCATCAAAACAATGGTTTCATTTACGATTAATGACAAACAATTAAATAGATGTGTGTACTGATTATGAAAGTTGATTAATGATTTAGTGGGCATTACTAAATGTGTTTTATATTTCGGAGAGAACATCGCAAAAGAAATGCAACGAGCTCCACCTATCCTAGAATGCCTTTGGGAGTACATGAATTATATTATACAATCGTGCGTGACCATAGTAAGCAAAAGCCATAATGCATGAAGCGATACCATTTGTAAATAAATATTTACAAGGTTCACGAAACTGCAATCTCGTAAAAAATTTAAAAAATAATACTTACTCTGACACTTGCGGTATAGTTGGACATTCATCGTATGTGACACAGTCATTCCAATCGGTCTTCAGTTTGTACTGGGTGCCATCGCGATTCAATGGAGGGATGGTAACGACTTTAATAATATGCTGTTTCTCCAACAATGGGAATGGTTCCTTCTTCCAGCAGCCACCACTAACACCACACCGATTAAACAAGTCAAGAACCGTTTTATAAATCCAAGATCTTTCCATAATGTCAACATATCCCTTTAGCCTTTATTAATTTAATTGCTTCCAAAAATAAATGCGTAATTTTCAGTTTTGCAAGAGCAACGTTGTACCAGTAGAGTCACACTGCTTTTCACACTATTATTGATATCTTTGTTCAGAGCGATCTGGAAACCTTTTTGATGACATTGGCGCGCCATGATCTAATCCTCGTCAATTGCCGTATTTTCATGAAAACCAATTTGAACCGAACATAAAACCATCCTACGAAATTTAAGTAAAAACTATAATCACATCACTATAAACAAGTAATAAAATCAGGGCTTATTTTTTTCCTGAATCAACATTTTTTTGTGCAACGCGGTAGCCCCATTGTAGACGCCATTTTAACTTGTAAACTCTTAGAATTTAATGCACTAGTAGAGAGAAATGACTAAATTCTATCAAATAGCCGAACACCACTGCCAACACCAGAAATGGGGACTATCCCAGTGATAAAAGTTAGAAACAGATTAGTTGCTAAAATTCATTAATTAATTTTCCTCGCACTACACAAGTGTGTGTTTGTGTTGGTTTTTCCTATTAAAATGCTTTCAAAAATTACTATTATTACCCCTTCTTTGTTTAATAAGCACAACTATTTAAGCAAATTTTTTTATTCGTCGTTTGTTATACGGTGAGCAGTAATTGTCTTACACATCCACTGCAGTGTTCTTCGCCGCACATCTGCGCTTTAAACATGCTATTATCTCACAATAATATTTAACACCCCAGCTATTTTTTTATAACTTAACCAGACGCACATATTTTTACCTGCGCCATAATAAAAAAGGTATTTAACCAATAATAAACATAATATACGATATTAACAAGAGATTATATGTTTTCAAAAAAAAAGAACAGCTATATAACCAACTTTGAAAAATTTAAATCTTGGTGCAATCTACTACGAAAGTAACAGTGCAATATAAGTACTGCAAAAGATTAAACGTCGTAAAGCAATAAAAAGCTCTATAGGGTTAGTAGATTCACTAAAAATGCTAACTGCAAACGAACAAAAAACCATTATTAGCTGTACACTATTCCCTACTGCACTACAGTAATAATCTTATTAGTACTTTCCCTTCTCAAAGGGATTTCTGATGGCCAAGCACAAATAAATGTTGGTTCGTAAAATAATACAAACCCATACAGCACATAATGTATTATCACAGTATTTAGTGAGATATTGTGATTGCAATTTGGTTAAGCACAATATTATAAGTATTATGTGCACTTATGTACAAATTAATCCCCTTTGGCACAACGGAGTGATAAAAACAGGCAAGTAAGTAAGCCTTCCCTTAATAGCTGATTGATTACTTGATTACCATCAAATGCGCATGCTCCAGAGAGAAGTGTTAACATTCTTTCCTTATCACAGAGCATTGCCAAAAAGTCGAAATGTAGTTGCTGTATCACCAAATTTATGAACAAAAAGCATCAGTTCACCACTTAAACACCAGATTCCCCTTCGTTTCATCTAGTACTAACAAGCGAACGTTTAAAAATCTCGTTTACTAAAAATTTTATCACTTCAAGGCTATTAAAATGTCATTTGCTATCACAACAACAAGCTGTATCTTGTACGTTTACATGAGAAAATACAAACTTCTCTGATGCAGTATGAAAATCGATGGGCATTATTACATATGAGATGATATGTCACTTTTTGCGGAGCACCTATTAGCACTGCTTATAGTTTTATATAATAATAAAAAATGACGCATGTGACAAATGTAATGCATAATTGAAAATGTACAAGTAAAAGTACACAAAGATAAGGTGTATTTATAAAAAAGGTGCTTATAACTTTGCAATTATTGTGTGTGAGATATCTCCCTCTTTAATGTTACGTTAGTCCAAACCCATTGTCCAAACAAATGATATTATACGAGGCGGCTCTAATAATTACATATTGTTTTGTTGACTCTCTAACTAGGATTAAAAATGAGCACAGATAACAATGCTACACCTTTACGTATACGTGTTGAGGCACACATAGATTGCAATTTGCATTTTATGTACCATCATCAGATTCATTTTTTTCATTCTGATCTTTCCACATTAATTTATCCTGGCGAAATATGCTAAAACAACTTGTAACACACTGCTATAGATAGAGCTTCTTATCTGACTGTTTGAAAAATATATCTTATCGAGCGTGGTTGAATTTTGTCTATTCAGTTGGATCGGTGCTAGAATATAAGACAAAGATGCTGCTTACATATTATTGCAGGCATCAAAAAACGGTTTGCAAAAAGTGAAGTTGAGCTCTGTCGATGATAATAATATTTGAACATAAGCAATAAAAGTGCATTAGCTTCAGAACTTTGGCACTGTATGACTTTTGAATGACCTCTTCTTCTGTTCCTACTATTCCTATTTTAGGATTTTGCGTTGTTTGCAGGTGTTCCGATACAATACGCGTATTCATCCTGAATATCCTGATCCCATTTTGCTTGCATTATGCGCACACATTATTGATTGTATATAATGCACACAGTATTCAGTTATTTGGTAAAACTGATAAAGCGGAAAAGTTGTGAGTGATTGCTTTCCCCGCAAATTGCATTTCCGAGTAGAAACACAGAGTATACTATACTCAAAATTAAATCTACCAATATATGTACCTGTATGTATTAACACTAACAATATAAATGTAACAATCAAGAGGTTTTGCGCATGCAGCTCTGTTATTATCGCCAATAACGCTGGTATTTTGGGGTCTGTACCTTTGTGACATGTTTATGGTCTAATAATGCACTTGTTAAAGCCCTTAAAAGTTAAATACGCAAAAAAACCTTAGAATGTGAATTCGTGAAGAGTTTATGGATGACAGATTCTCACAAGTAGTAGGTGTACGTAAACCCAAAACCTGAAAAGAAATTATCTTTTAGGCAATAATGCTCCCATCGTGTATCAAGTTACGAATTTCTTTCACGCCTGCTCAAGCAGAATTGGTCAGTGAGACGTTTTTAATTGAAGATTTATATGACCTATGTATGTCATTTCACATCAAAAGTCCTTGTGCCGGTTTTAAAGCGCTATTCATTATGTCATTTATTGTATCCTTCCTTCGTAACTCTACTGGCAACTGGTAACTTGTTGATATTTTTGATGTGCATGGACACGTCTTTTACTTTAACTAATAATCATTAACAATCATAAAAGTTAACTCACCAGTACAGCGTTGCTAGTCCAACGAGTATGTACTGCTCATCGTCTCCAATGCACGACTGACATCTACAGCAACGGAAACACTCTGGGTGGAATTTCATTGCTCCTGCGGTCATGATCAAACCAATGGCCGTCTAACAGAACAAAATCAAATTACGGTTAGATTTACATAATTACACCGCTTGGATTTTTTTAAAAAACAAATACTTCAGGTGCCACAGCTTACCTCGCCACAATGATGACACGTTCCTCTGCAGTTGGCCATTGCTGCCAACAAAGGTGGGCAGTCATACCAGTTTTCAATTCCAGAGTCCAGCGTCGATAATTGAGGTGACAAACTGGTTGAATGAATACTTGCTTAGAAAAATGCGAAGTCTATTGCTAATAATACAATTAACTTATAGTCCCGAAGTGCAATGTGATCATGTCAATATTCGTAGTTGTACAAGCTCTCTTATATTAAACGCTTCTCTCTTTTTATACTTTCGCAGGATAGTCCTGTCAAATTATGCGCGCTAAATACTTAAATATTTTAAACCTATATTTGCATTATACCATCACTGCTACATTAACAAATGTAAAACTGTGGAAAGCTACTCGCTACTTATACAGAGTAAATCGGTATTTCTAGAAATATTGAAATATATTGTACCACTTTGCAGTTTAGCTGCTAATAATTTTTTTCACAAAGCTGACTTTTAACAAACTAATTATATCAATGCGCTTACAATTCGATGTGTTATATTTGATCGGCGAGTACAATAATTATAGCTTCTACCGGATAACTTAATACGGTGCACAAGTTGAAGTGATTAACACTAAATACTTAATCTTGCTTTAACTTTCTCCAGTAGCTCTCAGTCTCCTTTCTTTTCTTAGAAAAATTAACTAATGACGGAATGAGATAAAGTCATTGCTTTAAAGTTTCTCTAAAACTAACACCGCTGTATTTACACAATATTGTTGTCGATTAGCATAATGCTAACGTGTGTACTATAAAAAGCAAATATTCGACAAATATTGTAACTTTTTAATACCAGAGTTGGAAACTATAAAATGTAGCTACTACAACAATCAGCGAACTGCGTCAAACTGATCCAATCAATGTGGTTTAGACGATTAAGGTCAAGAGATTATAGACTCGTACAAATGCAAATGCTGGTGACAGGTTGTCTTGAAATTAAACATCATCAGTCCTTGGTTATTGTAAATCCCAGAGTCTTTTTGCTTTATTGTTTGCGTCTGAACACCTTTACTAATTAAAATCGAGGTAGAAATGTTATAGAAACGATCGATAGGTAACTGGTAATTGATATCTCTACATAACACATAGCTTTCCATTTTTTGAAATGCTAACGAGAATAAACTTAATCTTTCCTGGATGCTTTTACTTTCATGATGGTGGCTTTTGAAAAATCAAGGTCAAGTTTTTTTTAAAGAAGAAGCAGCTCTAAGTATTTGTTGGAATAGTAATAAATGGTATACTCCTCAAGTGAAGCTAGCAGCGATTGAATATTCTTCAAGATTCAGTTAACTAATTCACCGGTCCAGAAATGTCACCTTGGGACTTTTGGAAATTACGCTAATCACAGGATACTTTTCCTTGCATAAAAACTTGTAAAAATGTATTACAAATTACAATGTACAAAAATGGAAAGAAACTAGTCGTACTACTCGAACTCGTGAAAGTTATTAATTTTATTACAGTCTAGAAGTGACTGACTCAATTTACTGATGAAGTATGTTGGTCCGGAGTGCTGATGATGGTAATAACGTAGTTCTGGAATGCCTCTCGCTTTGTATCGTCGTCATTCAGCCACCACCACAAGAAATGACTTATCGTAATTGGATTTGGTGTTTGATTTTTGGTACTAGGTATGCATACAAACAGATATGACAACAATACTATTGTAATAACAGCTCCTTATTAATACAGTACTAAATATATGTAGCAGTTAAAAGTACAGCGTTCGTACAACAACTCGTACACAAACTATATAAACATTCTCTCCTTGTTATATCGCTTTTTACATTTATTGCTAACAGGCAACTCTACCCTAACCAAAATGCGTAATCTCTGGTTACTCATACGATTCCTACGTAATACTTGTCTTGGGAAAGAAATATTGTTCTATCTAGGTGTCCAATAAATGTCTTCTTAAAATCCGATGCGATATTTATGACATCTGGCACAGTATAGTGGGATAATTATTGGATTATTCTGAGCAGAGAGGCACACAATTTTTGCATACGTAACGAATATATTATTATGATATTTGTGCTGCGTTTGTGAGAGAGAGAAGCTAGAAAACGTGCGTGGGCATTTTCGTTCGTTATTTTTTATGGACCGCTTGCGCTGGCTTGTTGTCTCGTTGAATTGTTAGAAAGCAAAATACGAGGATAATATCGAGTTTGTCTCTTTTTCGGATAGTTTTGTTTCTACTGACCTGCGTCAGTACATTCGTCTCCTACTTGACTGAAGATGATAATCAATCCGACATCGGTGGGTGTAGTTCAATTTTCAAGGTGCTCTCTCCAGCTCTTTTGTCTCAGAAGTCACGTTTGACAAATGGCAATATTATGGAAGATATTAATTCGTAAAATATAGCACACTATTCAAGCCTTTCTGCTATGAATAGTTTTCTCCGGTCAGACAAGCGATGGTGACATATGCGCAGTTGAAGTGTGGGCATGTAGCAAATGACGACTCTGACTTGTCGACCACAAGCACTTTGACTTGTCGTTTTGAATTCCTTTAAAATGACTTTGATTCCACGTTAAATTAAGTTTTGAGCACTCGGTACACACACTGTATGCAATAATGTTATAACGCTTTGGTTAGTTTATAAGTCGTCAGTTTGGAAACACATTCGAACTACAAGGTTCCAATCACAAAAGTTAGTGTCGATTTTTTTCGCCAGTAGTGTTCAATAAAAAAAACTACGAAAGTACAAAACCGTCACCAGGTGTTCAATGTTCACGTTTTGATTATAGAAATATTCGGATTATTGCGATGATTACGATAACGTTGATTGACGATAGTAGCGGCTCGTGATGATAAGATAGTTGGTAAGGCACAATCAACTTGAACTTGTTCCTTTTTGGGTTTTTTCCTTACACAAGTTCTGAACTAACGAGAGAGGCGGAAAGGGCTCAAAAAGAATCGATCAATTCTATGGCTTCTTGGCTTCACCTCATGTTTTGTCTCGTTTTTTGTATTGCAGAGTTCTCTCATTCGCAGATAAAATTCAAATCCTATTCATTCTTTTTACCTGTCTCAATGCATGATATCATTTCCTTAAAATGCTACGGTAGATGTGTGTAAAAAGTGTAAAAAACGCTGTTTTCAAGTTTTGGATGGCTGGCGTTTTCGCGTTCCGCAGGACTGGCTTACACGTATGAGATGGGTACACAAAGCGTTGGTGTGATGATGTGATGGATGCTGGTACAAAGCGTTCGCAAAGTTTTGCAGCATGCAAACCATTTGTTGGCGTGTATCTGGTTGGGTGAAATGCACTTCCTATAACGGCAGCTCACCTAAATTTAATAAAAAATGAGTTTCAATATTCAATATTTCAAGTTGTAATTTCTTTTTAAAGATCTTTAAAAAATTAAACGTTATCCTTATACTACGCATTGTATATCCTTAGCCGATAAATGGAAGTCATAAAACTCAGAAAAATATAATGATGATAATAAATAAGAAATTAATGCTACAAAATGATTATTTGCCTGAAGGTCTATATATTTCTATATGCACGCCTTAAGAAATCAATTCTGCGATGGCTGAGTGCCGAATTGTTGCGTACAACATGGCATCATTGTTGCTCTTGCTTATAGCAGCTAACTTTTCTCATATATTTCCATTTCACTTATGGTTTACCGAAGTATGATGATTTTGTAAATTGTGAGAATGCAGTTTGAATAAACTGCATGTGAATGTTTTTTTTAAACGAAAAACCTCTAACACAACCCCTGAAAATGCGTTCCTCTGTAATACTAATTGGATTGAAGTAATTTAATAATAACCCTTTTAAATTGAGAAATCTTCGTCATCAACAAGTGTAATTACTTTTACTTTGTGCTACAAACACACATTACGAGTATGCTACACTTGAATTAAACATTTTTTACTGAAGAAATATAGGTGTGTAGCATTAAGTTTGCAAGATCTTTTCTTTGTTGTAGCAATGTAAATCTCTCCTCTTTCACTGATTTTTCTATACCTACGCATGCGTTGGCAAATTTCAGGCAATGAAATAAGACGACGTATATATGTTATTAAAGTAAATCTTTATGTCTATTGTGTACTATTATTAGCGTAAACAAAGTGAAAAGTGTAAACCGTTTCGATATTCACAGTGTGTAGTGAAGTAAGTGTGTTCTGCTTTTTTGCAAAAAAAAAAAATCTATATCAGATGAAAGTATGAGTGTATTTTATGATAAATTTGTAGTTTACAGAAATATATAGCATTTTTGTACGGCATATTTTGTGGGTGGTAAGCATAATATTGAGTTTAATAGCCAGAACAGAGTCAAAAGTAGTTTGTGGTCGTGATCATAAACTTTTAGTAAGTGAGTGCCTGTTTTAGAGAATGAAACATGTCGAGTTTTTGCACATTACTCACTAAACTAATAGTAAACCAAAAATAAATTCTATCTCAAATGAATGAATGAGCCGACTACAAGTGAAAATGATTCATAAAAAGAAGAATCATGTGCTGAACCTCCCTCCATGCAATTAGGAGTCAAGCCTAAAATCATCAATAAAACCTAGCAGTCTTTCTTTCTAAAATGAAACGCATGTCCTCTTCACTGCATTTGTGATTCAATTAATTGATATACTGGTTGCCATGAAATTGCAAGATGATTATTTCTGTCTGACTCTTTTACTGGAGAAGCGAATGTAGATTTAACCATAGCTTCCTTGTTGATAAGCTATGATTTAACTGTATTTACGAGAAATTCATATACTTTCAAATTACAAAAAGAATCAGTAACTCAGTTAATTTTAGATTGTATGAAGGATTTCGCATGGTAATACGGTAGTCAAACCCCGTCGTGAACTCGGCAAAAGTAGATTTAATTTTAAAAATGTGCTTTTCGGTATTTTACTTGGACAAACAGACATATACATAAGTAAAAAATTAATACGACGCTATTGCTATTATATTCAGTTTCAGTTTTAGTATAACACTATCTGAAATTTAATGCATGTGCTTAACATATAAACAGTTGCATTGCATTGTTGCTAGCAGGTAGTATGTATATTGTTGTAAAGATGAGAAAGATACACTTGGTATTTACTGGTGAGGTTTATATGCTGCATAATGTTATAGTTATGAATTTGGTATGATTATCAATGCATCAGTTTTCAGCAAGAACTGAGAATACGTTTTAACTACAAAAGAATAATATCTCAAACCGTAAGAAAACTGGTGCAATGTGCAGCACTGTAATTGGCAGTGATTCAGAAAAAAATGTTAATTGGTCAGAAGCACTAACACGTTTTGTTGTTTGCTCGATTCATGATCCACACATCCGATGCTCACATAACACTGCACTATTGCATTAGTTTTATTTACCTATATATGATGATAATTAGCTATTATGTGTTTTTATTTCCAAGAATCAAAATCAACAGTTTTGCAGCATTATTATATTATTATTATTACAATATATTATGCTGCATTCCGGTCACTGTTGGTAACGGTGAGCACCGTCATACACATTCGTCGCAAATCTACAAGAATTGCCAAAACTTTGGCGACAATGAACTCTGAATTTATTGCTTTTGTGTGATGCTGGTATTACATGGATTTTTTTTAACAACTCCGTAATCATCATCAACCAGTTTCCTTCGCTGAAAGTGCTCCCACACTAATTAACGTTAACACCACCGCAGCAGCGAGGTGTTTATTTATATGCAAAAATTTATCTTTTTGTACTTTGAGCATAATATACAATCAAGACAGAAAAGTGTTTATCACAGACAATCAAGTCCACATTATGACTATGACCATGATCTGTATGATTGATTGATATCTTAAATCTATTTAATTCAGAGTTCATCGTAGCGTAAAATTATATGTGTTTATTGATGCATTTTTTTTACTATGAATTGTGCATTTCGATGCAAAATTAGTTCCTCAAAATTGCAAACATAAAAAGAATTGAAGTTTAATTTTGTTGCAGTCATAGTTCCACCTACACGACCGGCCTAGCCATAAATATGCATTATTTCTGCTGTTTAATGAACAAACAATATTGCTAGATTTAATGAAAGATACTGAATCTACAACACAACGACATCTTCTGATGCTAACCTCGTTGAAAAGTTAAAGTTAAGTACTGCTGTTGTAAACATTGCCCATTGTTGTATAGTGTATTTTCTTTAGACCACACACACAATTACTTTTGGCAAAACATCACTACTGAAGTGTGCGACTTCTGTACAAAATCTGTACGACACATCTACACATTCTACAATGTTCTATCAATGCAAACATGCGGTATATAAATATTATGCCGCAATGGCACTTTATGCGCTCGTTTCAATGTTTGCCTCTACTTTGTTTTTATTTTGTTTGTTTGTCCGTATTTATCATGAAATATGGAAATGTTACATTGATTTCTCTTGTTTTCTGGATAGACTATCACTTTATCTCTGTTAGGATTTTACTTCACCCAGGTTTCTGGAGAATGCATCAAAACATAGTGCTAAGAACCTTTTGCTTATGGTTTATGAGCATTGTTACATGAAACATCATTTTCCTTTAAAAGTTCTTGTTGCTTGTCAGAGCTTACGCTATTTTAATACTTCAGTTGCATTTGTTTAGTTGACTCAGATTCAAACAATGATATAAAGACTAAAAATGAATGAATAAAAATATTTGTTTAATATTTATTTTTGTACTGCCTCTGCCAACAGGCAATCTGGTTTTGCCAAGAATACATCCGCACTTGTGCTACTTCCATTTCAAATAAAAGATTAATTGAAAGTGTCGTAGGTACCACACACTTCAATGAAATTTTAAAACCTCTAACCCATCTAATCAGCCTTTCCGATGGAATAGATGTCGTTTGAAGTAAGACTAATAAAATAATGAAACGTGTATGACTGGAACAGGTAGAGTTTTTCCTAAATTCTTTAAATTACATCAGCTATGATAGTCTGCAAGTCTATAAAATATCACATGATTTCAAGTCACACATTACAATTATTAAAACCATATTATAGTTTTTCATTAAAGGTGTCATAAATTTTCTTGTACGTACATTTCTACAAGAACATGAGATCTCCATGTTGGCATAAACTGACTTGCCTAAATGATTAGCAACATGAATGAAAACTTATACCGCACCAGATACAAAACATAATTGACACTTAGGTTTCACCGATAACTGACTTTAAATATATAGTATGTATGGTATGTATGATTGGAATTATCCCTAAATTGAACATCAACGTATTTAATTTGATTTTAATGTTTACCTTTAGATATTTTCATGAAAATCCGATGCGATCCAATGGTTAGATAAGGACATCACGTTTTGGTATCAGAATGATCACTGTATTGTCACTTCCATCCGAAATGATTTTCTGGACAACATAATTCACAAGAAAACAGCATGTATTAAATTCAGCTCCTTCACAGTGCTATTTTCTCTCATTTGTGAGTAGACACTTGGTAAATTAAAAATAATACGCTACAGTGATGCACACTATTATCTTGGCTTGGATATCTTGAAAGTCTATTTTTTTTAATTTTCGTTTATAGTTTAGAAGGTTTGTTGCTTACAAAGACTACGATTTGATAAACAATAAAATATTGAAAATCGAAACTTAAAATTTCCAAATTCAACTATTTAAAGGAGATTTTAAAAGTACAGAATCTGTCCCAATTTAAGTTTGTTCTGGAAACTTTGCATAATTCAAAAGCTATTCTTCTGACCTCCTCAGTAAATGACGATTGCGAACAATAAATATCACTGATAACAAAACGATACTTGAAACACGTTGATATTCGTCAAAATAAACATCAACCACTTAACATAAAAACATGCCAAATATTCGTCTAATTCATAATCACCAAGCAATCGCAATTCAGGCTACTTGCAGCTTAAACGATCAATGGAAACTAGCCTGTGCGTATGCATGTTTAGTAAATTAGGACCCTAACTTGCTTGTAATCTGTCTATCATCATTTATTTATTCACATCTCTCAAGCCCTTCGTCAATAAATATTATATCTAATAGTAAAAATCAAAAGTTTAAATCAACAAAACAGTGCTCAAGATATTCACAAAATTTTGATCTCTAATTCACAGCCTCACTTTCAATTATGGCCCGTAGGCTTTGTAAAGTACAAACTAGAACGGTGAAGTACAATTAATAAGCTCATTATACATAACAGACACGCTTCTCTAGATTTTCTATTTGATTTTTTTAAATTAACAAATTTACAATTGCGTTTTAAAAGTAAAATCATCAACGATAAACATTTGTACTTTGCGATGCCTCATCCGCACTATATAAAAAATCAGCAAACATTGGTATCACCAAAACCATAAATAATTTGAACACGTTTCAATAATGATTTATGAAGAAACCTAGTGATTTTTTAAAACTCCCTTTTACTCTACTCATATTATTATCTTTGCAACGCTAGTTTGTAATGTATATAAATGCACATACTGTTTTCAGAGTTTCTTGGTGACTGGGCTAGTCTACTTGAAAGTCACTATTGACATTTTTAAAACTGAAAACAAAGGTCGCACATAATTCATGCTAGAGCTGAGCTGTCCTTTATGAATTTTCAATATCTCTTTACACGCACGAAAAGACTAATTTTCAAAGGAATGGTAAAGAATTTAAATATTTTAATAGCAACACGCAATACTTTTAAATATATGTAATTTCAAGGCTTTATATCTTCTCTGGCCTATAGTACTACTAGCTGTTTAAAATTCATGCGTGAAAACGAGTAACAATTACATAGACCTATCTGCTCCTTTAACAACAACAAGATGCACTAATCCTTTCATTATCTTTAACTACTTTACCAACAATAATTGGTACAAGTTACCTGCATCCAACATACCAGCTACTTCTGTTTTATTTAAATGTACAAAGTACAGGTTGATTACTTCATGCATAATTTGGACTTGCTGTCACTGACTCCAAAAATTCTTCAGATTGTATACGCTTATTAACGTTGCAGTTAACAACAATAGTGCTAGTTTTAACCCTTTTACTTCACCATTCTCTTAATCTTATTTATACTTGCATTAAGACTGTTAATACAATCACCCTATCCATGCAAATATAAATGTCTGCCTGTTTCGCATTTGCACATAAATAAAAATAAATACACACAAATAGCTTTACGCTTAATAAATCCTTTAAAAGTTACAATAATTGTGTTGTGCGTGCGTACATATTTATATCTGCAATTTACTACTTGCTTACCACAACATCACCAAGAATAGGCTCATCTTACTAATCACAACTGCACTGTATTCCTTTTTTGCAGCAGTAGTTAGTTGTACCTTTTGCCAAGCAACTAACTCTTTTAGGCATAGGAGCAGGCACGGCAAATATTTCTTGAGAACGTGATAAACTTATTTTCTTCACTTTAAAATATTTTCTCATTTTTAAATGTTTCCTTTGCTGTAAAAACTCACTTGGCCATTTATTAATGAATTTCGCGTTCTGTCTAGCTGTCTGTCTGTATGTAGTGTTATTTATTGTACCACTGATGTTGTTAATGTAGTTAGTTATATATTATTGTTGTTGTTGTCATGCAATGCATTATTTATAGATAGAAGTAAACGTAATGTTACCAGTACTCTGAACGGAGCACTGTTATTATTATTGTTATTATTTTTTAAAGCTGCTCTAATATTAATTATAATTATGATATTGCACACTGATAATTTTACTAATATTTGTATGACGGAGCATACATAAAAAAGTGTGAAGAAAGGGGTGCATATAGGTATGTATTACACAGTCTTACCTTACCACACAGCATGACAACTCTCTTACCCTTATTCTTCCATATACGCAAAAGCTATCTCTTTCTATGAGTACATTTTATAGGGTTTGCTATGTTCTGTCTCTGCATTGGAAGCATGTAAGAATAATAGGTTTGTGTTTTATACAGAGATATTATTCTCGCGTAGATGTGAAATCATATATATAGGTAGTTTATATGTGAGCTAGCATTATAGTATGTTCAATGTTCATTCCCCATAAACCTTTCATGCTCTTTGACGCAACGCACAACTGCCAGAGATGGAGTATTTTTGTTGTTCTCCCTCTGTAGTAATAAAGTGTGGAGCTATGCAGGGGTGCATAGATGCATTTTGTACTTACAAACTTACTTGTACTTGTTAGCTCTCTGTAGGAGTAAAATATAGCTTTTGCAATACCAACAGAGTCGGTTTCTGTCTTGTCCATCCTACTTAAATGCTCATTGAAGGAACTCAAAATGTGTTGGTAAAACAAAAAGGACCAAAGTTGCATTAAAGAAGGAAGTCAATATATTGCATTCGACACTGACAAAATTCCTGTATTAAAACTGTTACGACAAATCGACTTTCAATTTTTTTTTCAAAAAGCTATAGCATTCAAATTATTTTCTTCAATTATGGGTCAAAACAGTGTCGGAAGGGGACCACCCTCGTAAGGCCTTGGTTAAAACACCACACTTGATCTCTGAGAAGCCGGGGTGATGTTCCTTTTCACCGTTCCAGTCCCGTTTTGAAATTTGGAAGTTTGTTTTTCAGCAAAATTCACCCAATTTATTGTTCATTCAAATACAACTAAACTTTCCAAAACGCACAGTCAGTTTCTATACTCTTTTATGCGACAGTTTAATGTTGGTTTAAAACATTGAAATAAAGTTATATTACACTACTTGGTTTTCATACATACAATTTTTGGCGTGGTCTCCTTACGCCTCCAGAGTTAATAAAGCGACATGATCAGCAAGACCGTTTACTAGTAACAAATTGTTCAAATATATTAAAGTTTGAAAAGTCGATTCGTCGTGACAATTTTATAATTGCGAGGGTGCTTTTGCATCTTCAATTGTAAGTACATAAATATCCCAATTTCACTAATCTACGATCTGTTCGATACTTCTGAAATTTTATAGATTTTACAGACAAATACTTCCATAATCAATGGAAAGACGGACAAATCTCACGTCGATTCCATAGGTAGATTTTGATATGATCTATGAAAGGGCATTGTTTACTACTGGTGCTTAATTATCCGTCGTGCAATACTGAAACAATACAGAACGTGATACATTCTTATTCACATTACTTTATATCTATGGGGTTTGATTTGACGGATCATGAATGAGCTGGGTACAGTACTGACTTGCTGTATAGAAACATGAATCTTGTAGAAGAACGGAGGTATGCTTTACAATGTATATGCGTTTATGAAAGTACTGGTTGATGGTTGATGTAAAAATTGTTAGCTTCGCATAGCAAAAAACCTCTTGTGGACTGTGTACGCAGTAAATATAACAATAATCTGGCATAACGTTGTAATAAAGGGGTGTATGAATAATTTTAAAATCTCAAACAGTTCTCCTTACCATCTGTTTTTGGGTTTTAACTCTGATATTTAAAACTAAGTATAGGTTTGAAACATCCTTAAGCTCCGAAAGACTAATTGCTGATAGTGAGGAAATTTTCAAAACTTTCCTCCAAAAGTTTTAGACCCTTTTGCGTATGGATAAAAATATATAACGGTAATTTTTAGTTATGGGTATGTTATTGTGTTATTTTAATATTCATTCACATCTCATTCATAGAAGCTTTAGATAAGTTATCGCTTTTAAGTATTATTTAATAGATTTTTGAGAATGTTTAATACCCAACGGGCACAAAAGACAGTCTTACAGTGCTGTCTGATTACAATTCCCTACTCATACACTTTGCTCTATAAACAACCTTGAATTAATGCCATCTTTGATCAGTGTTGCTCTACTATTTCAGAATGAAATGTTTCAGCAGCACACAATGCACAACTGGTTAGATAGATGAAGTTAGGGTGTGAGAACTTTCTCATCGAACCATAATGGAAAGTTTTAGTTAAAAACATAGCTTCTCAGTCCAACAACTTGTTTGTGAGCATTAATTTATAGGTACTTACATTTAAAGCATACATTCATGCACACATGTACATGCATTTTCCCGTCGCATAACAATTTTGATCTCTTATGGCTTTATTAGATTGCGCTCACATTTTTCCTTCCTTGTCGAGCCTGACTTCAACATCATGCTCCTTCATGCCATCGTCTTTACATTTTTAATCTCTTAAAAGTTATTATTTACATCACAGTCAACTATACATCAATAAAAATGATCGTAATTGTACCTGTCAAATAAGGGTATTCAAACTGCCATATATATTTACTTCATGTTATGGAGCATACATAATCGAAACCTTAAGTCTGAATGCTAAACAGAGGCTAAGCTTTGCAAATCCTTTGATGTTAACTAAAGTGTCGATCCCTGAAGCGAAGCACTGCTCGTAGTTTGAATGATGAATCTACCGCAGTCGAATTGCGCCATTGCTGTAGAATGACAGGTATCCCGTGAAATCCTATTTCAGTAGAAATGACAGACAACAGACGTTTTCGAGTACACCCACAGAAAATTTATCTCACGATGATATTACAAAAAAGAAGTCATCATTTTTCGCTGACTGGAGCAGAGAAAGAATACAAAAACGTTAACATGAGTGAAAAGGTAGAATGAAAAAATAGAGAATTCGTGAATCGCTGCGCGCTTATAAAAGTAAATGGCATGCGAAGGAACATTACTCAGAGAGGCATCTGGCAAATAAATAGCATGAAGGCATGAATAAATGTATTCAACCCTGTGAAATTGATCATTTTGACTGGAACCGTTGTACGCTCATAAGCACACCTTATGGACCACACATTGAATCTGTAATAGGCATGAGGGTGAAAGGTAATAACGGCTATATGTAATTGTCAGCATGTTGCTTATCTTGAATATATTTCTTTTGTTGTAGAAATGCTAAAGATATGCAAAAATGAAATCGAGCATGGCAGGGAAACACCGTAGTACAATTGAGGATTGCCTAAGAGTCGCTCCTCACATCAGAAGCGCTGGCTTTCACTTGCATGGCTTCTGCTGCGAGAAACGGGGAAAAGGGAGAAAGAACAACATATTCTACGATACTACTATCCACCATTCTCTTTGCTCAAGACACATGGCAGCATTAACACCAAGAGATACCAAAGAGCGATGTACGGCGTCTATCATCATGCTCTGGCTCCCTGGTGAATCCTTAGGTGTCAAGTTAGGTTTAGACCTTTTTATAATATTTTTTTTTCTGCTGTATTACAATTCAGAGAAAGCGCACTACTGGAGTTGGAAAAAAGCACAACTCTCCTGTGTTTTCTCACCTATTTCCTGTCAGCCATATAAATCTATAGTGAACCTTTCCAACTTACACTTACCACAGCAAATATAAGAACGACTTTTGGGACTTCTTTTTTCAGAAGCGTCTGATCAAGATCAAGGTACCTCTATTTTTCATTATGGAACAAGCAAATCGTATGTAACGTTCATGAGGTTGGGATGTGAAACAAGGAGAAAGGTAATGCCAAGGATATTTTGTCACAACAATAATGCATGTCTGCAGTCTCATTTTAACATTTACCGCACAATGCTACCATATCTACCACGAGCGTCACCACACACACACACACGGCTTCAAAAATGTGCTTTGTAAGGATGTGTACCAATTTATAGCAAACGCCTCTCCTTCTTGTGCTCAGATTCGAAGACATGTATGTACGTAAAATGATAAATAAGCAATGTAGAATGCGATACTTGTTTTCCTTTCATCCGGTTTATTCTCTGTGACAGGCTACTTGCTGTTTTCATCAACAGCATCACTTTCCGTTGTGTAGTACTACTTCCATTTTCCCTGGTTATCGGTATCCTTTTGAGGGAAAATAAACATGTAATAAGAGAGGGATGGAGACAACAGCGGAGAATACATATTGTTGGAATAGTTTAGCATTCGGAATGTGGCTGAGGGTTTTGAAGTTTTCTCTTTGTTGTACTTTAATGTCTTCTGACTTTGTTTGTTGTTGTAAAAACCGCTATCATCATCATCGTCACCACCGCTAGCACCGCCAATACTATGAGTCCCATAGTAATATTGGGTAAGTATCTTGACGACGGAAGCAGAGAGGACAGTGTTGTAGTCAAAATTGCATATCGTTGTCGTCACACGTAACAAAATTTTATCTGAAAGAGGTAACAACATTTAATGCATGAACAAATCGTATTTACGTAGGAAATGCCATTTTTGCCATAATGCATGCAAAGCGAACCAATGTATGCTTATCAGATTCCTTTGATTTTCACTCTTATTGCTTTTCATACAACAACAATGTCTGCATGTTCTACATGTTCAAATAGACGACTGTGCCATACAATAACCACCGCGTGGTGTAGAGATGCTTGCGTACACTTTTTAGCACTCAGTGCTAAAATATAGTCCATTGTACTTACTTTCTCCTCCTTATTCTCGGAGAAAATGTGCCCATGTAAATACATGTATATTATGTATATTAT
>JAQIXW010001611.1:0-18505 GCA_034700685.1 Willowsia buskii | reverse complement strand
ATGGCTCTTAGCAGATGATCTGCTGTCAAGATTTCAAAGGTGGCACTGGTTGCCCTTTGAATTTTCTTGTTGTCTGATTTCATCTGGAAAGTGCCGGGAGAATTTGCCCTTTTAATGTTTATATGTCTATTTACATACATCAGTCACACAGATAGTCTGATGATCGCCAGCCAGCAGCTCAAGTACGATCAAATCAAAACACAGAAACTTGATGGACGGATTGGATGTGGACAAGTGAGATGAATCAAAACAAATAATACGCTGATCGTGCTGTTGCTGGTCGAGGAAAGATTGCTCTTGTACCATTTCATTGTGACCTGCTGACTAATTAAGAGTGGGCTTTAGTGTGGAGTAAAAGAAAAAGTGCACATGTTACTATTTTTTAAAGATTCTAAGTTATCTGTGTTTATACTAACTTTGGAGTAATTATCTGGAACTGATTGATTTGTGATTTTGTGGATAGCTTACAGCTTAACTATTGACATTAGAGAAGATGCCTCCTGTTAGACATTAGAAAAAAGTGTACAAAGATATATCATATCAAGCAACTCTGGAAGGAGCTATCGTTTTTAAATTGAAATTTGGAAAATTGAAATGTTATCTCTAATCAAAAGAAGTAACGTCACTAATGGACTGTAGCAGTTCTGCAGCCTGCGGCGCCATAATTTCCGACAAAGTTGCAATTACGAAAGTGGACATTTTACAAGAACACACACCACTTGTACAGAATACAAAGAAATTAAAATCCTACATGGACTCATCATCCACTGTCCCGTAGGAAGATAAAACACGAAAGGTTAGCTAAATTCAAATTACAACACTTAGTAATAAATATGTAATTATACTTTTGATACACAGTGTACACTAAAAACAAACATAACAAAGTAGACCGTTTCATTCAGGCCATTCACAAATCGCAACAGTTATTTTGCAACATTATTCAGAGCAGTATCAATAGTAAGTTAATTATTCACTTGTACCTTTTGAGGTACACTTTTGGTGAACACAGTCAAATTTTGACGTTTTCTCTCTAAGGCCAAGTTTATGTTATTGATATGATGGTTATCTTATGACAAACTCGCAGCATTTTAGTCAGGTGGATGAGTTACAATAAAATTCACATTTACTTTTTTATGCCAGCGTAACCTTACTACCATGTAGTTTAGTTTGGATACATGGAAGACTGAATGGTAGAAAGCCTGAACTGAATACACGAGCTTACATTTTGATAAACATTCCAAGCCATACATACAGCATACCTGAAACCTGAGTCGTTACTTGTTAATATGCACGTTTACGTTAAAAGTGAGAAAGCTAGTCACACGTTGTCACATCCAGAATGTGCAGTTACAAAATCGGCAGCTCGTCAGCATTTCACGGTAAGAATCGGAAAAGGCTACCTGTAATATCTATGCGTAATTTGTTTGGGTGCTTGTGTATCATGACGATTGGCAGGTGCAACTGCAAAAATATGACTTGATGAATGAACAAAATGTTGTGTCAAAAAGTGTAGTCTTTGTTGAACTCCTTGGGGTACGTTTTCTTAATGTGAAACAGGTAGGAGACAGGTAGGTAGTGAAGGAAGGACAATGAAAGACTTGACTTGACACTTGGTTAGATTAAGTCGGAATCAGGTCAGAACTTAATACTGTGGACTCCAAATTTGTGTTCATAACTACCTATATTCATAATTAAGTGGGTTAGATAAAACCATACGTTTTTTGAAGCATGATTTCGGGGGCCAGAGTTAGCCTTTGGTTTTAATATCTTTTCCGCAACCCGTATGCTTAAAATATGTGGATTTATACATAACATTAATACATACTTTTGGAAATTGCAATACCGCTGCCTACGCCTACACAATGGAACGTCTATCATGGTTTGACTTGGTTTTATGTTTGTTCTCTGCCATGATATTAAGTGGATATATTATATAAGTATATATTACAAACAAACAACAAAGGAAAAAGCTCCTTACTGCTGCTTTGGAGTGGAGGAAATAGTTGTTTTGTCACTTTCTCAGTCGCACAACTTATAAATAAAAGATAAAGATAAAAATCAATATTAGAAAGAAAGTACCCATATCTAACTGTATTGTAAGTAACATGGGCTTCATGGGCATATGTCAATCCTCGATTAAATACGCAAAACTTGTTAATCATGAATAATATTATTATTTCAATATTTTGAATTGAAGTTCAATCACGACTAAACACATTTCGACTAAAGACCATTTCCAACTTGTAACGTAATCTTGAGCATATTGAATGTACTAACCTAATGAACACAAACTGTAAAGCAATAATCATTAAGTCAGACGGCAAACTGCTAATAAGTACCAACTTCTTGGTCATTTAAAATAAGGAAACTTTTAAGTGCAGTTTTTGTTTTCTAGCTGGTTCAGGGTTAACTTGTGGAATTACATTATAATCGGATTATATTTTAAATGAGTAGAAAGCATTAATTTCATATTTATCAGGAAGGAAGCAATTAAAGCAGTTTGTTTAAATCGAATTTGCAGGTTGTAGCCACGTATCTGAAAAGGAAAGAAAATACTTGATGCGTGGGTACATCACATCTATTTTCAACCAGAAAAAATAAAATATGTTTTCGATTCCATATTTTTACGTGCTCTTGCTGTGATTTTGATTACAGATAAGAGTATCATTAGTCCATCTCTAAAATTACTTAGATTTTATGGTAGAGAGAATAGAGTGGTAAAGTTAATAAATACCTTTAAAATATATTTTTTGAAAATGTGAAAAGTGAATGTAATAGATCCGTCGTCGTACATAGAAAGAACTACAAAACCAGACTTGACCAGGATAAATATAAGTTGGACAATAATACTGCAATAATTGCATGTACTCTGCTTGTTGTGGGAAAATGCGAATTGCGAACAAGCTTTGTGCTTTTTTCTTAATTAATGTTTCAGGTTTGCATGCAGAGTGTAGCGATACGTATGTGTGCAACTAAACACTAAAAACTCAATACTGGTTACTGGAGAGTGCACTATTTAAAAATTTTTTTTTTCATAAATACAGTCCTATCTATGTTATTGGCTTTGGCTATTACATATTGAAAACAATCGCAAGGTAACGACTAGGTGTGGGCTTTGTCTACTAAGAACCAAGCTGTTAAAATTTTCAAATGTTTCGTTCAGACAAGCCGTCTACCCGACCCACAAAATTGTCAATTCGTACTTTGCGTGTTTCTTCTTATTTTATTAACAAGCAGTGGTTCTTGTCCAGGAATCCAGTAAGCACGATTTTTTGGATTTCCAATTTCTGTCAGTTGTTGCACTCTGCTTTTACTATAGTTGGTAGTTCGTCGTATCGCCGAGGTGGAAAATAAGAAAGTACTAGTTATACCATCTTGTTAGCGGAAATTCAAACCAATTCAATGTACATAAATAATATGCTTAAATGCACTTTACATGTACTGACAAAATGTACCTATTGTTGTGATTTGTGACAAAGCTGCAATATATTCGTCAACTCTTGGCATCGGCATCTTTGCATCATTGCTCTATAGAAAGCGAGATCTTCTCATCATTGTTCCGCTTGCCAGAAAAGTCGAATGATGGCGAAATATGATATCGTGGTGGCGAAATTGAAATTAAAGTAACTTATGCGGAACACAGTTCAAGCCAGGATTATAGTTTTTATACTGCTCTTGAGCCATTCTGCATGCAATAATCAGACACTAACGTGTAATGTGAGTAGACATACAGCGGAACAACCTTTTTTTCAATATTTTGGAAAGAAGTGAGAAGAATAGAAAAAAAGAAAAGAAAAAAACGTTTCAATCACCTTCCCAGGAGCTCCGTTGACGAACGAAGAAAATGAGTTACAAGTCTGCATATGTACGAATCTACGTACGTAAATTATATACATCATCCTCATGATCACAATTCAACTGTAACTTGCAATTTCGACCCTTGTTTTCCTTTATACACAACACACGAAAGAGAGCACAAGCTTCTCGCTCGCCACTGAAATAGATTACATGAGGAGAATAGAAGAACGTGTTCGTGTTATAATATAACTTGCAGAGAATACATATTATACCACCTACATAGTGGGTTTCAGGCAGAGGAGCAGCACCAGCAGAGAGAATAGAATGAACAAGCAGCAACACCGCTTTTCTGACAGTCAGTCAGTCTTGAGCTGTAGAAGCAAGAGCAACCACCAGCTACACAAGGGAATTTTAACCCTTTTCTCTCATTTTCTTATTAAACAGTATTGTTCAAAGCCGTAGGCCAATTCATTTCTCAAACGTGTGTATATTGTGCAAGGACAAAAGTTCTCTACAGAAATAGCATTATAAGCTGTGCGCGCTTCTCTACTAATCAAAGTGTTTCTAATGAAAAATAGAGACGAAGAATAATTTTTATCATGCTCTCGGCAGCCGCATCAGCAGTTGTAAAATTCTGTTATCTGTCATTTTTTACGATCTAAAGCTGTAAAGGAAAAGTCGCACAGCACACAACAAAGATCATGTATTGATTTTGGATCAGATTTTTGCTTGCTGCAACTCGTCATCATCATTATCGACGCTCTCACAGTAAAAACTGCATAACATAAAAAAGCGGAGAGATCAGTAACATCATCATCGTTGCATCTTGAACGACAAATGTATCATATTGCACCACTACAACACAACAATCAACTCATTCTACCAGTACCCGAAGCGAGTAATCAACCGAAGAGAGCCACCGTGTGGTTTTTTACCTTTTGATTTTACTCTACTCATATATATGATATCATCGATACACATTCTTCCACTTTACCTGTCTTGTCAGCAAAATATAAAGCAAAAACGCTTCACTACTACTGTTTTCTTATGAAGGTACTGTGTGTAAATGCGCAGTGATCATACCTACACTGAAATTATTGTAAGAAATTGAGGGCTTTGTTTTATCTTTTGATCCTGATATTTGGAGCTCGTTAAGATTCATAACAATAATTGTCAGAGGGAATAAAAGAGAACAGAAAATTTGAGAATAAAGGAGAACGATAAAATCAAAAGAGTTTGGCTTTTTCTTCTGCTTCACACACACGGAATATAAATATAAAAACAGCAAACACCCTTTTTAGCCCGTTCAGTAAGTATATTCATGTTTATGAAAATCATTGCAAAATATAACGGGCCTGATTTCGTTTCGTTACCTACAAGTTGAAGGGAAGGAAACGTAGTGGCTCAGAACTGTGCCGAATGAACACACCAATTTTTTTCAAGACAGACGGAACAGCAAAGAGAGGAAGTGCTCTTTAACTTGATAAGATTGAAGCCTAAAAGCAGTCAGTAGTGGTTGTGCTGGTAGGTAAAAAAGAACATGTATTTATAAAAAGTGAATAAAATTATTCTAACAAGAAAAGGATTTGCACTGAAAAGGATTCCTTCTTCAGTTGTCTGTGTTGTTATTACTTTTTCTATGTGAGTTGTGTCGTGTGCGAGAAAAAGGGCAAAACAGGTTTATAGACTGAGAGACAAACGTTTCAAACTTGTGAGTGTGACTTGTATGCATACTTAAATGTGCAAAAGTTTAAGATTGTGTGGTTTTCTTTTTTGTCGTGCTCTTTTCTTTCAAATTCTTTGACTCCTCCACCACCGGAAGATGATTATCAGCAAATTGCAATCAGAGCAAATGCACTTTGTACTGTAGCAATGATAAATGTTTCTTATGAATTTCAGAAAAAAATACATATGAATTTTCTTCTTCACATGCATATCAGTGACATTTTTCGCCACGCATATGGGTGCACCGGATTCCGGAAATTAATCGAGGAAAACAAATAATGCTGCTAACCAAATAAATCGGTTAAATGAAAGAAACAGAATTATGATTTAAACGCTAATGAAATAAAAGTGCAAATTTTCTTTTGTGTACATTGAAGAAAACAATATTGGATGATATTTGCTTGCGTTTATGGGGAAATTGCCTCAAATATAAATAAAATATGCACATTTAACGAACGGCAAAAAGTGACAGAATATTCTAATAGCTTATGATTATATACTTTGTCGGAGATAAATTTGTTTACAAGCTTGAACAACTTGTTGAGGATATTTACATTTCATCAATAGTAAAAGGATCAACTTTGTCTGGGTAAAAAAATCATGATTATAATGATAATGATGATGAATGACGATAACGCAAACCTTAACATAGTATGAGTTAATGGCAATTTTCTAAATTGGCAATGAGTCAGTCGAGATGCCAATTTTTTTCGCTTGATACTTACGATAAAAATAGTCCACTTTGACCAACAACTCATGAAACAGCCAGTTATCTAGTTGATGACAGTTGCTCACTTTTAGAAATAAGAAAGTCACACTTCAATTCAACTTACAAAAGCAACCACAAATGCAGTTTTTATGCTCACATTTACAGCTACACATTCTCTTAAAGACTGTTTGATTGATGTCTGATGCGGAATGGTCATGTCAATCGTCTCACAGCAGCAATATAAAAGGCTTCGTTTAGTTTTTCTTTTTGCATTTTGCCGTGTCATAAAAGGATTTTCAGACAGTTTCGTCTTAGTCTGATTAGTCATGCAAATATGATATTAGTAGTTTGTTTCTTTCCTTGATAACAACTGTTTTATCGGTTTATTTACGAGCAAATAAGCGGCAAGAGATGTAAACGATGTTTGCTCACATAATGCGTGTTATTCATCAAATATACAATTTGTGCTATAATTTGTGTTGATTGAGGATATATTTTCTTCTGTAACAGGTCTCAATTCCTCTTTTATCTGTCGGATCAACACGTATACTCAAGAAAACTATGCTGTTGACGTTCCATAATGATAGAAACAAGGTGAAACCTTAGAGGTCAAGAGGAACATCACTTTTGTTTGTGAAAATATTACCCAGATAAAAACGTTTTGAGTGTGAAGCCCATCTCATGAATAAATGAGTTCGTACACGTGAGTCCCACAACACAAAAGGACGGCTACGTTTTGCCTCTGTAGCCTTAAAGGGAAAACTATCCATGCCCAACAATCCTTCCCTGATTTGCCACAAAAACACACAAGAAAGGGAAGAAGATTGTTT
Source organism: Willowsia buskii (assembly GCA_034700685.1). Lineage (NCBI taxonomy): Eukaryota > Metazoa > Arthropoda > Collembola > Entomobryomorpha > Entomobryidae > Willowsia > Willowsia buskii. The sequence goes on along the minus strand of JAQIXW010001611.1, from coordinate 11,443 downwards.
GTAGGAGTTAGTACACACAATTGAAATCATTTTTCTCTTCATATCACAACACATCACACCACATCTAACATATATTGAAAGTTTTGCCGTGCCACAGGAAACGTTTGGATCCTCCATCTGAAAAATGGCTTATATGGCAGAAGCCAACGGAGCCAAACGCTCGAAACTGGATGAGGACTCTAGGGTAAGTATCGTGTCCCTGTTGACCTATTCTTTTATGATATTTCTTTTCCTCTCTTGAGCTTGCGGTGGTGTATCTTACATTTGCGCTTCTTCATAATTGATGACACTATAAGGGTGCTTGTAAGTAGTAACAGGTAGAATAACAGACTTACTTTCTATGATTCCCCTTCTTTCATCATTAATCATTATACATACACTGTACAGAGTTCCCCCATTCATTAAAAGTGGTAGTTTGGTTGTTTACTTTTTGTTTTTGATTGATTAATGTTTTATGCTGATCCAAATTATATTTTCTTTTCTTATGTCACTCAAAAAAGTAAGAGATTGAGTTTTTTTTTAATTTTTAAATGTCAACAATCTGAACTACATTTTTTGTTTGTCCTGCAACGTTAACTTTTTTTAGTTATAAAAGTACCGTACAAGTAAGCCTGTATACTTTGATTACACAATTCGACTAATTGCATTAATAAAATGTGCATTGTCTTGTAGTGTATTTAAGTAGAAAATTTTTGAGAAGCTTATTTGTACGTCATTCATTAGTTATTTAGATTGCTTATTTACATAAACCGTTAACATGCATAACATGACAGCAAACAATAATCCAATTGACTAGACATGCCATAAAACTCAAAATTCAGAACTCGTATTTTTTTAATGAAAGCAAACACTTTCCACCTTAGATAACTTTATGTTTTAATTCGTCATTGTTTGTATATAATTTTACGAGAATGATATTGGCCAGACCAGGAGAGTCGTTTGTCAAGCTATACGTACAACAGATTCAATTCGGATTCGGCAAATTAAGAGAAAACTTAATTAATAGTAACAAGCAAAACACATTTAACTTTACGTTTTATTTTATCATCAGTGTATAAATGTCATGTGCTAGGGATTACTTTGAGCGTTGTGTATAATGTCATTACACACCACACAAACAAAAAAAATATCAAAGTAAGCTCACAAGAATATCAATTCTTAAAATCCCAAGCCCAAGATGATAAGAAAATGTTGTGTGAGCTTTTGAGCAGTACGCATACTTTTTAAAATCATGCTATTCGTCATGTGTCGTTTCAATTCATAGATCAATGACATCGGTTGTTTTCTGTGTGTTACACATTTTTATGCCTGTTGCAGTCACAGGGAAAACGCTTTTTTGTTTTATTTCATTTTTATGCGACGATGTGGGTATGCAATGCATACTCATTAAAAATATCAAGTGATATGCTTTTGCTCACTTCCACCACTTTAGCTAATTTTGTACGTGTAAGTGAACAAAAACCAAAAACGAAACAGGCATTGAATGTGAAGAGACCATGCAGAATGACGAAAATTTCTTTTCTTACTACAACACAATCAAAATCAGAGCATTTTGGAAAGTGGCCTGATATTTTGATATGATGATGTTGTGTTGTTGTGTATGCATCACCAAAACAAGAGTATACAATTACCCATTACTTTTCAATAGGAAAAAAGTCATGCTATATTATTCGCTGTATAAAAAATCTTGTACCTTCGATTCGATAATACCAACATGATCAGATCATATCATTACATTAGACCTTGCTTCAGAATTATTATTACTGTAATAATAATGCATTTCATTCCTCATGTTTTCTGTACACGGATGAAAGATAATTTTAAATGTATGGTGATGTGCCTGTTTTGAAAAAAAAAATATATAAAAAATTCTGCGCTGCATATCCTGCCAAGCCATAACCAAACCATCATCTCCATCATCAAGATGCACTTTTTATTTATGTTCAACGATGCTGATGATGATGGAGATTGTTGTTCTTATTATTCAGCAGTTTTCATTGTTGTTGAAAACGGAATTGTCATTTTCATAACTTGTAATATGAAGTACTTCTCTATAAAGTAAGCACGTTGTTGTGTGACTGTGTGGCTTTGGCTACAGTTTCATTTAACTTGTTGTGTCCTTTGTGATTCAAAATGTCTTGTTTGACTCTGATATGTCTGCCTGACTTTAAGATAGCTTTTTATAATCTTGTTCAAAGTAAGTACATGCACGTCATGCGGTGACTGTGGTGCATCTTGATTTAACAGGGCACCACAATGCACTTCTTTTCTTTTTGACTTCGAGTTTTTCAAAATAGCGAAAATGCATACCGCTGTGTGTTCCGACTCCTGAATGACAGATGACCAACTTACGATTTTCGTACTTCTTTTAAAATCGTTATTGCTGTCTGCTTCGCAGACGTATGCACAAAAGGTTGAGGTTTTAAATACGGGGTTGGATTTTTTTGCTCAGAAGAACTGCTCAGTTTGGCGATGACTGCAAGATCAAAATGCAAACAGTATCTCTATTCTCTATGCATTGATTCAATTTAATTTCGATTGCACCTCGTTTTTAAAGGAGGAAGTTGGTGAGGATATTTGGGCGTTGGCTTCTTTGTTCTTATCATTCACTACTGATGGCGATGCGACGTTCATCTACTGGTTTCCTGTCACCAAACGTCGCTCATTTGAAGCTTCTAATTCACAAGTTCTTGAGTATTTCTTGCTTTTGCATGCATATAATATTATTTAACATTTTGGCCGATGGCCTACTCACGTGATTAATTATGAATGTCTGCACTAAAGTTCCTGCAAGTAATTAGACACGAGACTAAAAGACAAAAGTCTCATCTCTCGTACACTTTCGATTCAATCATTTAATGAAATTCATTAAGATTTGGCGCTACCTCCTTATCACTGGCTTTTTACCTCACACACATGCTGAGAGCGTGGAGATCTGAGCTTCAGGCGTAAACATCTATTGTTATCATAGGACAAGTTTTAAACGAAAGGAGCCGTGCTTTATGTACTGCGGTTGGCCGTGGCAAGCTGACAACGATTGTTGGAGTTGGTTGAGTCGGAAAATTTTGGCAGTGATACACTTCAAATGTTTGCATTTTGTTGTACAGCGTTCAAGAACATGTTTCCCTGCCTCTTCATTTCATCGTCTTCCTTCCATCTTAATCTTCCATTCACTTTACTCGAGATTTGTTTGTGAAAGTCAGATTAAGTCGACAAAAAATCTGTGTTACTTCATCAGAAGGCATTTTGTGCAAAAAATACTGCATACTAATGTATTTTAATCGATACAAGGTCTAGCATAATAACTAGCTTCTAACAATAAAAAATATCTTACTATGGTCAATTTAGCAGGAGAACAAACTGTGTGCGTGGTCTAGTCACTCAAGAAATCTGATAGTAATTACAGCTTTGGAAAAGAACATTACGTGAGACGTGAGGAGGGGATGGAAGGGTATTAAAAACTCGTACACAGAGGCAGAGGCAAAGCACAAAAGTTCCTCTTTACCTCAAGAATCGAGGTTCCTTTCGTTTCACAAGCCAACCGCCTCTGCCTCTACTACGAAAATAGCAAACACTTTTGCTTTGCTTACACTTGATAGTAATTGGAGGAACATGACTAGCAGGACACGACGTTGGACATTAGAATTAATGCACTACACGAAACAATAGTCATTTTAGTCAAAATGTATGCACTAAGTAGTCATGCATGATGGTTACCTCCATAATGATGGTGATTATATGCATGCATCTAGGTATGTGGATCGAGACGAATTGTAGATTGTAGTAGTAGTAGTATAAGCATCCACATTGCAATTTTAATTCATTTGTTATTTTTGTCACTTTAATACCTGCAGCAAGTATGGATTATTTCCACCGCTGCTGTTGTAAAAGAATGATTAAGCAGAGAGCTTGAACAGAGCTGTACCAATAATAGTAATGAAGAATGATGAGAGGAGATTTAGAGCTAGTCAACTGAGGCGATGAATTTTTTTCTGAGTAATAATGTAATGAAAGTCGTATTCAATTTAGCTGTGGAAGCATTATAGTTGTCTCTCTATCACAGTAATTTTGCACTGTCAACATCTACCATTCTAGTTGGTTGTCACACATGTACAATGAACATTTCTAAAACAAGCAGTTGGCTTGATGGGCGATGGCGATTGAGTTTTCAAGATGAAACGACAGGCTGGCTTGCATAGTTGTTTGCATACCTATATTATCGTCTAACCGAGACACTTTGAACATTCAACATTCGCATGAATTATTACAAAGCGAAGCAAACTTACTAGATTGTTACATGTCAGCAAAAGCAGACACATCACACGCAATAAAATAGCATCAGCGTGGCATTTAAGAGACATTATAGAACCTGCTTTGTTTGCATTACATTATATAGTTACCTATCAGTGTTAGCTCTGTCTAAAACGCAAAAAAAGAGGAAGGTGAAATACATTAGGATAGACAGGCTTAAGTGGTTTACACTCATACAAAATGGCTACTGTTTACTTTTTCAAAAAATACTCCGCTGGCTTGTTGCATTTCATGCCGTTATTTGTTATGTCAAAAACTAATGAAATAAAATACAAAAGAAAAACCTCAATGTGCTGGCTTATCACCAATTTTCCGAGGAATGAATTATATATCACTTACAAAGACGAGTAAACTTTTAGTATGTGATATCCTGAAGATATTGATACTTTAGTATCGTGTTTTATGATGATCATGATTAAGATATAATGTTGCGATTTGCATGTTAGTGAATTGTTGAGTAGTTGGATTTTTTTACTGCAGCCGTACTTCAGATTGGTTAAGTTTTCACGAAAATTCGAAATGAAAATGAATGAATAGTGACAGCTCAAATGCACATAGCAAGAAAGTTGATCCTTCGTATTGGGTAATAGTACATTATTCGAGAACACGGTAATTTGGCACAAATGTACCATTTACAATTAAGCTAATTTTTTAGGTTAATGTGAGTAAATTTAAATTACTCAACATAATATTTTGCCTTTTCTTTAGAAATGAATGATATTTTTTTTGATCGTGGAAAAGAATGTCATTGTTACTTATAACAAATTGAACATTTTATTAATGTGCACACAAGTTGAAGTCGTCGAGTATCTCAGGATAATGTACGTACATGTGTAGTAATCACTTTTTAGAATACTTTGTATTAACAATGGCGATATATACACGTGGCGATGGCGATTATATGACCATGGCAAGGAAAAATGTCTGGTTAAGTTTGTTTGGTAAGTAAGTTAAGTAATCAGCTCCTTCATTTTCATAAAGTTTTGGTTTGTTTCGTGGAATAAATTGGTAGAAAGCTGAGTTAGGTCACCAGCAAAATAATAAAAGGGCTATTGCCAGTTTTTTTAATAAATGGGTTTCTGATAAAATGCTTTTACTAAAAAAATATGTATAATTTGATGATTTTTAAACTATTGACCTTACCATATTTAGAAATGTACGAGAATATCAGGTTGTGTGAGAAGAGGGTTTGACCGCATCAGAAACTTGTACAAGTTGAGGCATGGCATTGCACATCATCACTCTTGTCCATATAAGGATGACAGGAGTAATCGTTTTTTAGTAAGGAGTGATGCACAAATCGCGTTACTTTTTGTCAGGAGAAAATGCCCACTCTTTCGCTTTTGTGAAAATTTTAAGCTTCAGCAAATCATTTGAAAAATCCAAGTTTGCAATTTTTTTCGCTTAATCTTCTCTTCTTTGCGAACTCAAGAACACGTGAATATAGTAATTTAGCTGAGGTTCTTCTCCATTTTCCATGTCTGCCTTGTTATTATATTCCTTTTGTGTGTAACTAGCATAAATGAATGCATATCACATGTAGGTGGAGGTAAAGGACACGACTTGTCTTTTCTAAGCTCTTAAGAAAATCTTTAATGCTTACTATTGAATTTATGGTTTATGATTATCATCGAGCGCAAGAGCTCGAGTGGATTTCATTACAGGCAACAGCCACAACATTCGTTTTTGCCAGTACTTTTTTTGCTGTTTCAAGATTCAGTACTGGGAAAATTACAAGCAACTACCAACCTACATACGCCATAAAATTCATCTTTTGTAATGACTTTGTTAATTGGCCAAACTAGGTATAATAATGCTGCTCGGTTCCGAGTTCGTTTTGAGTTTTGACAATGAAAACTTATTACATATTGCAATTACGAAGCATGGATAATGTGGTTAATACATTTATGAACATGGTATGGGTGTCAGCCCTCACAGTTTTCGTTTAAGTTAGACATTTTCATGGCACTTAAAAAACTTAAACAGATAGAGATAGTGTGTGTGCACCAGTCAGAGAGCAAAGTAACAAAGTTTCAATTTGTGACTTTGAGTTGTAAATCTTATTTTAGCAGGACATATTTTGCTCTGCAGAATACAAACATAAATTGAAATAGTTTGTTGGATATACATACATACTTATATGAACATGCTCAAGTACAGTGTTCACCATATATTATTGCGGTTGAAAAACATCACTTAAACTTTGTAAATTATTAGTGTAGGTGGTAACTTCTGTCCATGTGACTAGATACGAAATAAATCATATGCCTTAAAGGGAGGAGGATGGGAGGAATGAAGTGGAGCCGACAACGACAACGTTGTATTATTGTTTTAAATATATGGGCTTATGGACGTGTGTATGACCGACGTGATGCAACAGAGGAATCATTATCCCTTTCATCATACCTCGACAGCGCGTCTTCGTTTTTACTTCTTGATGATGTCATTGCCAGTATTCGTCAAGGTTTTTTCTCGCATAATTAGTACCTAAAAGAGTACGCAAGGTATACATGGAATAAAGTTGATCGTGCTCTTCTTAGGTGTAAAAGTAGTAGGCAGGTAGCTTTCGAGGCTTATCAGACTTTGTAAGTATATGTCAATCATAAGTCACAATACATTGGCCACTACCAAACTTCACTGATGCATGTATGTAAGTGTATTATTACGGAGGAAATAAGGTATTGAGAAAAGAACTTGAGGATGTGATGACGACGGTGAGATGAGATGTAATGATGTGATATGACTTCTGGCATCATCTGAATGCATAAGCTTAGCATACAATTTCCGCTGTAAATGGTAGCAGAAGTGATATAAACCGTACCCCTTCTTGTCGGTATTGATATGGTTTCTTGTTTCTGTGCTTGTCAAATATTTCAGTAATGTTGATGGGAAAGGAAGTAGGATGCGTTTTGTAATAATAATGTAACCAGGCTTTTATTCCGATAGTAAACTGAAGCATGATATAAATCATGTCTGTCACTAGTAAATCCATTGTAAAAATATCCACCGAACCATATTGCGTTTACTATGTAACTTGACGTATTTGCTGCGCGTCGGTAGGCTGGTGAGGTTGCATTTCAACAGCCAAAAATGTGTAATTGGATGTTTGCATGGTAGAAAATATAAAGTTCACTCGTGTGTACGAGCAAACAAAAGAGTCAGGAATTCCATCTACTAAAATGCATGATGAGGAAGAAGGTGGTGCAGTATTTCAGATTCAAATTTAAAACGGCATTGAAAAATAAAATGCAAAGGCACCTACACTTGTTCATAATGTGACTTGAGTCTTTGTAGGTTGAGGTACTAACAGTTGTAAGTGTAGCTTTGTAACTTCATTGTTTCTTAATAAATGAGTTGGATGAGATGCCCTTGCAATGTTTTATTATTTATGCCATGGCTGTGATTGTGACTTTTTATTAAGAATTATATGATGAATATGAATTGGTAGGCCAAAAAAATGGAAATAGGAAGCTGATAGACGACTCCTAAAGAAGTATTTCTTTTTGTAAAGTTTAAATAATTAATTTCTTATAAAACGATTTACATATATGAATTGTGTAACACGTGAAATATTTTTGACCACGACAAGTAATTGTTCTCGTGACGCATAAAACAGATAAAAGCAAAAATATCAATCACGCACGAGAACGATCTTATCGCAAAAGCATAAAGTAACATTCAACGAACAAATAAAATAACCAAAGCTTATAACACAACTCACTTCAAACCAGTTAATTACACAGTTGTCATCAAGCACGTAGACATATAAACATTCATATAGTATTGTATGTATCCGTATGAAATATTAATAGTCTAGAAAACAAAATAATTTGATCCAGAAGCCCACAAAGTATGTCGAGAGAAAATGTAATTAGATGACTAATTAACGAAATGACGGTTTTCCTTCTCCAGTTGACTGCAGGAAATGATAGGTACGAAGACCAAGACTATCGCGAGGATGTCAAAGTAAAACCAGAATCTGTTCCAGAAAATATGGCGGAAGCCCCTCAGGAGGGAATGGCGCTACTAGGCACTTATCAGAAAAGAAAGTTCACTGCTTATGACAATGAAGCAAATAAAAAGCGGAGATATTTTGGTGGTGGTGTAAACAATGACCGATATTTTCAGAGACAAACAGACTTTTTCCCTGGAAGTGGTATGTATGAGGTAAGAAGTGGTATCATACTCCGTTTACAACAATCATAATTAGACAATTATATTAACGCGATATGAAAAAAAAAACCTGAAATTTGAGTTGACAAGTATCGATATTGACAAGTTCACCTTTTAGCAGTCTTAAGTTCAAAGTTGTAATTATTGTTTGTGCTGAGCTTTGAAAGCAAAAAGTTGTTTTAAATTAACTGATATTTACTACTACTATGGCTTTACTACTAACTTCAATCAGTTTTTCAGCTTTAGTTCTTTTATTACTTTTATTTTGCTTAAAGTAGATGATTTCAGTAGAATTCGAGTCTATTTGTATGTGCACTAGACATAATGTTATGAATTATTGTAAGAAAGAAGAAGTTTTTCTACTTTTTTTCGCTGTAATATTGATAAAGCTTTTCCACTGACAAATGATTTATTTCCTTGCGTGCAATCATGATTTCTATCAGATAATTGGTTGTTGACACAGAGGTAATTTTTCTTTACAGAACCATTCATCTCAACCACAATCTCAACAGAACTGGAATAGTATTGACAATGAAGACGGAGGGGGGAGACGTAAAAGGTAACACACAAACTTTATACTTTTATTTAATTTATGCATACCATATCGATTATAAACAGTCAGCTATCATTTCCGTTCTCTGGTATATTAGAGTGATGATGATTGTGTGAAACTGTGTGTGGTGGGATTATCTACCAGTTCAATAGTATTCATGGTGCATTAGAAACTTACTAAAAAAAGATTCAATTTAAGACGACTCCTTGGGGCATATGTTTGAGTAAATAAACCACAACAGTGGTGTTAAATTCTTTTACCTCTAGCTTATACTGTTGTATCCGGCTTGCATGTTTTCAGAAAGTTGAATCACTTTCATTTAATCTCACATACTTTCTCTCATTTCTCCGTAATCCGTTGTGACTGAAAATGTAAATGAAAGAGATAGGATAAAAGGTATCTTTCTACTCACAGTGCTGCTAGATTTTCATGAATTATATGCATAGTTTAGCATGGCATATGTCTATAAAAGTACAGAAAGATTGTATCTCCTGATAATCATTTTCACCCGACACATCTCGAAAGTATCAGCAGCTCTGGCACGGCGTCAGCGTTTGGTGATAGAAATGGAATGTTATTAAACAAGTCGGTGATGTGGCTAAGCCTTGGGGGCTTAATTAATTTTCAAATTACCGCAGTGATGCTCGCAATAAAAGAAGTAGTGTAGCCGTAGAAGGAAATCAACTTACTTTTTTACAAGTATAATATATTGCCTATGATATGTTCTTATAAACATACGTGATTTCATTATACTTTTATATACCATGTACTTTTTCTCTTTGCCGTTCACACTCTCAGTATTCCAGTTGCCGTGTGCAATAAACATGAAGCAAAACTGTCGGAGAATTTTTCATCATGATGGGAAGGGAAGCGACAGCTAAAAGTAGTGGTTTGTACTGGATGAGTGGTGATAGAAAAGTATTATAAAAGAATGAGAGAGTGAAAGTGGTTGCTGGTTAGTAGCTTGTCTGTCTGTCACAAAATTACTTTTTACTTCCATATCTAAACTCATTCCTTCCAACACCGTTGTCGTCACTCCATGAATAGTGTGAATTACGTCTATTACATTTTACTCTTTACAGTTATACGGTATCATGTTAGTAGGAATCTAGAAGAATATCTTATAATGAACACACCTTATATCAAAACACTTTGCCTTACTTAAATAACGTCCTTAACAGCACTATAGGCTAGTAGCATGGTGCTAAGTTAGCGGCGATGGTACCACCACCAAGAGTGAAAGTAATGAGAACGAGACTTCATTTGTAGTTACTCTGTAGCATTTCTTGAGACGGTATTATATAGAATGTTTTATGTTCACTGGTCATATAACACATCCTTATCCTATATCTCCAAATGTGTTTCACCTTATCGATGTGAAATGAAAAGAGAAAAAAACTTGGTGTAGTATATAGCTATCCATTCTCTTGCGAATAGAAGTTGGCTGTCGAATGAGAATGAAACACTGGAGAAGAGATGAGAGTCGCATCTTCATGTTTTATATTGTATTTCTGTCGAATTCTACGAAAGTTATATGTAGCAGAAGGTATTTTTTACTGTTTTGTTGGAAAGTAAATCAGCCACGGTGTACGGTAAAAGTTTATATGAACTACTACTTTATATGTGCATACAACTCTGTGCTACTTGTTTATGGAGATGGTTTAAAATTCGACGACGTATGGGCTTATATTCTTTTGGAACTTGCATTTCAATTTATCTCTAGGAAAATCTCACATGTATTATTAACTTTCCCTCACTACAATGTATGTTCGCATGTGTAGCAAAGTATGAGTAAAACACGAAATAAGCGTCATCATGATGGCATGGTATATTGCGGTGTGGTGAACTCATTCGAGTTTGAAAACGATGGAGTGAGCAAAATGCGATCTTTTCACTCTTTTTCCTATGTATTTATTCCCCTTTTCCTGTCCAATAGATACATATTATGGAGTCTTTGCTATTTGGTTGGTTGGCTGGTTGACTTGCTTCTTTCTTTCCTCCGCTCATTTTATTGTGGCACGTTTCTCGACAGGCAATTTGTAAACCTCTGAGGTCGCAAATTAAATTTTCTCCTCGAGCTGATTACATCAGTGGAGAAGTTCTAGTTTCAATGGAGTATAGGGAAATGTTGTAGGTAGATATATTGGTAAAAGTGCAAGAGAGAGGGGATGTGTTCCAAAGGTTTTTCTCGTTTAGAAAAGGCGAAAGTTTTGTTCTGCTCGTTTTTGTTACTTATTTGAACATACTCAGCATTGTGTGTTTATGTACATACTTTCAATAGCAGATGGATTGAGGTGGAGTTTCTGTATAAAAAAAAGAAAGAATCGTTTGACTGTTACTCTTTCTGGCCCTGCTGCAACTTCTTTCTCAGGAAAAACGATGGTTGATGATCTGGATATCAGGAGG
>JAQIXW010001610.1:0-18505 GCA_034700685.1 Willowsia buskii | reverse complement strand
TTTTTATGCTATTTCTTTCCATCAGAGAAACCAAAAGTTTCGGTATTTTTTATACCGGTTTGTTGACTTTTTTGTTCGGCGTAGTACAGCATGTTTGTTTAGTCAAATGACAATGAGATTTCAATATCAATCAATACAACTAATGGATCATTTAATAACTAATTACTCAGGCACAAATAAGTAGATTTTTTAGTAAGTTTACATTACAAAAATGGAGCAATGGCAAAAAGAGCATATCAAAGACAATCTAGAACCCCTCAGAAAAAACGTAAAAGGCAGTACCCAACTGATAGAATATCTTCTCCAAACTGGTGACCTTGATGAATCAGAGTTTGTAAGTTCATGTTTCCTTCGTTCAATCTTTTAAACAGTTTAATTGCTGTCATTGAAAATTTTTTGCATATTAATTTATTAAATTTGTACGTGATTTGTTGAAAATCCACTTAGAATGCAAGGGAGATAAACGAGGCTGACTCATTTCGACTATACGAAACGCTCCAGTTTAGTTTGAAAGGTTATGAAACCCTAACGAGGGCTGCCTATGAATCCAAGCAAACTGAAATACTCAAAATTCTTCTGCATGGATTTCGAGAGCAGAAAATAAAGGACCCACTTAAACAATGCAGGATTCCAATAAGCATCTCGGCTATTCGGTCTACAGATATTTGGATGAAGGGTTCTAAATCAAAAGTTGAAAAAGTCTTCAGTGAATCGGATCTTAATGCCTTCGAAGAAATAATAGAAGAATGCCAACTTGAATATGATTACATTGACACATTTATAACAGAAGATAAAAAACTTCAGATTCCGCAGACAATTCCTGAAAAACCTGCTATCTATATCCCTCGACTTGTTTCAAACCGATTAAAACTGAAGCAAGAAATATTTCAGGAAAACTTGGAAGACCTGTTTGTGTTCAAAGGCTTGACGCTTTACGAACTTAAAAAATTGGCCAAAACAACCAACATCACAACTTTCAGAAGAATTGCTGAAAACCGGAGAGTGAACAAAACAATAAGGTTCATTTGGCTGGACGTGAACTATGAAAATATTTGGGAGGAAATTCTAAAGTATAGTGGAGAAACGCCTGTTCATCTAGTGAAAGTTGAGAAAAATAGAAACTGGATTGTGGAGGATGTACAATATATTTTGGAAACGACAAACAACTTTCAGTCAATTCTAAAGTGGGTTGCCAAGCAGCCGAAGGAAATGGTAGCACATAATGAGGAAGACAAATTTGTGGAAAAAACAGCCAACAACAAAGGTAACCCTGGATTCTGCATTTGCGACACTCCAGGCATGGGAAAGTCCTATCTGCTTGCCAGTCTCGCGAGGAAAGTTCAGCAATCAAATTCTGATTGGGTGGTGGTCTATGTCAAGCTTGCAAATTTTATCAAATATTTAAAGAAGCAAGACACGCGCCTCAGAGTGACCCCAGAGATCGCTCCAAATTTGATTTTGGAGCATGTCATCACTTCCCAAATCCTTGTCAGATTGCTAGTAGAAGCTTTCACCAGAGGCTCAAAGAGACTGGAACTGTTCCTCGATGGACTGGATGAGTTGATCTCTGAAGAGGATTTCAAATTGATGACAAGGTTTCTTAAGGCCATCATCAAGTTTCAAACTGGCAGAGGAAATTTTTACGTGACTGCGAGATCACACGTGCAAGCAGATTTGGAGGAAACTCTGGGAGTGGCCGCATACGACATTATGCCTTTCTCTACTAAAAATCAAATTGAATTTATGGAGATGTCTTGGAAGCAGAAGAATGAAGCAGTATGGCAAATAGTAAATGCAAAGGAATCCAATCTGGAAGGACTTGCAAAGAGCTGCTTGGAGAAAATTGAGAAAACATTTAGTATTCAAGGGAAGGAAATAATGGGCATTCCTCTAAAGTGCTTTCTCCTCGCGGGAATACATGAAGAAGATGCAGAGCGAGTCTTGAAACAGAAGGAACCTGAGCGTGACCCAATTCTAAAAGAATATTCGATTTATGACTTGTTAGAGAAATATATTGAAACTCGTAAATCTTCACGCCCCGACTGTAACTGGGAAGAAGTCAAAAACTTTCATATGTGGAAAGCCACGGAAGCACAGATCGGAAATGATTTTGCTAGCAAATACGCTGATTTCAAGGAACTGAAAAAAGAGTTCCCCGAAGAGTACTATTCTTTTGGGATTTTAAGCAAGTCGGCTAATGAGCCAAGTTTCATACATCAAACATTTGTTGAGTTTTTTGTGATCTTGTGTTTTGGAGAATTAATTAAGAGCGTGAAGTGTGACCTGGAATCTTCACAAAAAAAGTTATTAGAAGAAATGATAAGGCGCATTGCTGACAATATCTTGTTTAAAAGAAGTGAACCACTGTCATGGAATTTCCCAAAGAGTTATCCCTGCTACTTGATTGAGCACAGAAGCTGCATTGCGATTGAAACGTTCGAATTTCCAAATCAAGTTCACTTATACTTTTTCAACAAATACCTTTGCAACAATGAAGATTCTATAGATCCATTAACCTCAAACGAACTACTGGCAGAATATCTGTATTTCATATATGAAGAAGCGTACAGCATTCTCCAATGTTGTTTCCAAAACAACTACATTTACATACTCAGATTTTTAAAAAACCTTTTTCAAAATGGTTGGAAAAAATTCGAAAGTTTGGCGAAGCCCTCAATCGAATTATATTTTTCTAATGAATGGACAGAATTTAGCCCAATCGTTCTTTTAATCTTGATAGCTGCTCGCACATCCTCAGTCGATATTATGAAGGAACTTGAAGGTCTTCTGGGAAATTGCGAATGTGACCTATCCCAAGTTGAGTTTCCCAGTTGTGAAAATTTTAAGTTAACACCTCTTCATATTGCGGCAGAAAGTGGGAACAGTGAGATATTTCTGCATCATTTGGATAACTATGATTACAAGCCGGAAGAACTACTTGTATGGTGCACTCATAACACTTTATGCATGGAAAGTTGCGCAGTGAAAGAAAAACAAGAAATTTGTGAAAATTTAATTTCTGAAATGAGCAGCTTATCAGATGATGATTTGAATATGGCTCTTGAAGACGCCATTTACGAGATAAAAGTTCATTCCGACATTATTACTTTTCTTTTGAACAAGTTTAAACCTAACGTGGATACATTTCAAACTATCAGAGATCTTCAATCCAGCCCAAACGCGTTATCAATAGTTACAAAACTCGAGCTGCTACGAATTTGTAAATGTGAATTATCTAAAGGTCAATTTCCCGTTTCTAAGGCCTTTAAGGTCACACCTCTTCTAATTGCTGCAGAAAGGGGTAACTTTCAAATATTTATACATTATCAGGGCAAATATTCCTACAAGCCTGAAGAACTACTTTTATGGTGCACTCACAACACTTTATGCATGGATAGTTGCGCATTGAAAGAAAAACAAGAAATTTGCAAATTTTTAATTTCCAACTTGTCACAGGATAATTTGAATATGGCGCTTGAAGATGTCATTTACGAGATAAAAGTTCACTCCTACCTTATCTCTTTTCTTTTGGACAAGTTTAAACTTAAAGTGAAAAGATTTCAAACTGTCAGACATCTTAAATCCCACCCAAATGCGCTATCAATAGTTACAAAGCTTGTTAAAAATGCTATTCTTGGAGATTCTGCAGCTCACACAGACGACCACTTATTAAGGTGGATGTTGGAATCTTCTGCATTCAGCCTTAAACTTATCAACGAATGTGTTCTCAAGGAAGATAAATATTTCGGAGATAACTTGCTTGTAGCATTAGTTCGAAAAAGTCGAGGTCGCGTAGTCTTAGAAGCTCTGGGGAATAATCGACTTGTTAGCAATTTTAAAAACAAAACAGGGCAGAATGCGCTTCATGTTGCCGTGCAAACGGGCAATATGGATGTCATAAAGTATCTACACTCAAAGGGAGTTTGTCTGGAGGAATATGACTCGGAAGGGAACACTCCACTACTCCTAGCTCGCAATTTCGACATTATAAAATGTCTCTTAGAAATTGGCGCAAATGCATCAGCTAAAAACAAAATGAACCAGAAAAACCTGCTTCATTTGATGTCCCGTTTTTACCTCCTTTACATAAACAACTTTGAAGATTTTTTGAGTAGAGTTGAAGACTTGCTAGTCGGTGGCATCGACGTAAATGCTAAAGATTCAGAAGGATGGTCTCCACTTTTTTCCTATTTACACTGCAATGGTAATGTCTTAACGCATTCGATATCATAAGGTCATGATTAGAGTAACCCAATTGCATAATTTGCATGATTCGATTTAGTACACCGTAGACTATGGGTGTCCGGGTAAACCTTAAACCTGAACACTTCCTGATTCCAAAAATGTAATTTGCTCAAATCAAAGACGCATAATTCGCATAATTTGCATAATTTAAAAGCAAACGCATAATTTTTGCGTAATTTGAAAAAAAGCCACTTTTTGAGTTTTTTCCTATATTTTTCGTATAGGCATACTGATTTTACCAAAAATTGGGGAAAATTCATTAAACTTTTTATGTGTTTTCTGGTTTTCCTCGTGTATATCTAAGAATATGATTTATTTCTACCGCATTTAGGTGGCATAAATTGTTTTCCGTTACCCAAATAGGGAGTACAAATGCCAAGTATTGAGCCTACTAAATAATAAACACATTTCAAAAACAACAAATATATATAGGTACCTGATAAAATTATTGCAAGAAAACCAGGTTTAAACAACTAAAATACGAACATTGTATGTGAAAGATCAACAAGCATGGTACAAAACATTCAAGACTGGTTTTATTAAAAACAATATACTTTGTTTAATATAATGCTCAGTTTAGCAAGAAAACGATTCTACAAAGTGTCAACAGTGAGAAAATATAGTCATTTTATGTAAAATACAAGCCCTTAATATATTAGGCATGGACCCAGCATGCTAGATTTTTAACAAATGCATTAAAAGTCATTAATTTTGGAAACGCATAATTTGCATAATTTCGGATCTGGTTTTGCATAATTTTTTCCCGAAAAATGCATAATTTTGGGTTACTCTAGTCATGATACTTTAAGTATATAAAGTCATAACGTTTAAATTTTGATTATCTTTGACAGATAGGAACTCCAATAATTTTACAAGAATTGCTGATGTTCTTATAAAATATGGAGCAGACATAAATACTTTGGACAACGAGGGCAATAATTTATTATTTTGGGGGGTTCATGTTTGGCAAAATCCTGACGTACTTGAATACCTTGAAGAAAAAGGGGTTAAATGGAAAGGGATTTTAAATAATTCTAAGGACACAATTTTCCATATGGCTGTAAAAGGACGAAGTATTAAATATCTTGACTTTATCAAGGAAAAACCGGACAGTAGAGATGTCAACGCAATAAATAGTGAAGGGAAAACGCCACTTCTCTGTGCTATGAATTGGACTGGGTATCTAACTAGAGAAGTTTTAATAGAAGCGATAGAGTGGTTTGCCGATAACAATGCTGAGTTTAGCGCAGTTGACAAAGAGGGAAACAACGCTATATTTCTGGCGACTTATCATCGACAGTGTGTGGATGTACTTGAGCTTCTCGAGGAGAAAGGTATTGATTGGAAATGTAGAAATAAAAATGGGGATTGTATTTTGCATATGGCAGCAAAAGGAAAAAATGAGGAGGCTCTGAACTATTTTCTTGCTAAGCCCGATTGCGTCGATATCAACGCAAAGAATAGTGAAGGAAAGACGCCACTTTTGTGTGTCTTTACTAGAATTTCAGAAGATACCAAGATGGACATAAGAGTTCATGCAACATTAGTGAAAGATATAATTGACTCATTAAAAAAGAATGAAAGTCTTGATATAAATGCGGTGGACAAAGAGGGAAACAATGCATTGCACCATTCTCTCATTTCCGGAATGCCGACTGGGATTATGGAAAATTTAAAAGAACTTGGATGTGATCCAGAAATGTCAAACAATAGTGGACAAACTTTCAGTCAATTAATGAATGTTTCCATGGAGAGTGATAGTTTTAAAAAATCCAGAGCTGTGCTCGACAGTTCATATGAAGATGGTCTAAGGAGATGGCGGAATCATGGTTGTAAGATCAGACTGTATTGACTGAAACCTGTTATCACTTGAATAATGAGTTACAATATAAGTTTAATGTCTAGGAATTGGTGTCAATTTTGAATGCCCAATTGCTTACAGCTTAAGTCAAAATTGACATAAAATTATTTTTTCTGCTACAACATTAAATTTTCATGCTATCCTATAATTTATAGTAGAGTATTGAATTTCTATTATGTCTAAAATATTATGATCAATAAGAGACCCAGCTTTTCCGCTTGGGTTATGAGACGAAGATGAGATTTTTGATTGTGTGGTCAGCATCATAAAATAGAGAAAACTTTATTTAGATTGTGCATTCGCATTTGTAAATTTATATCCATTTAGCGCTAAATTATTGCTGAGAAATGGTGTACACAAATTTGTGCTGTTATTTAAAATTAAAAATATATATTATGCAGCCATAAAACAAGATTATTGAAAAAATTAAGCGGGACCATTTATGTAAGCCTAGCTAAATGTAAAACTTTCATTAATTGTTATTTACTTTTTCTAAGAATGAACACCAAATCCTTCATTTTGTATAGCTTTCTGCCAGCCAGCATAATATGTGCTTGGACATTTCGGGTTAAAATTTTGGTCTTCAAAGTAATATATATTTTATAAACAAAAATTACACAATTTACGAATCATGTTTCCACGACATGTTATCATTCATCAGTTAAACTTTATTCAGTCAAATTTTTGCATGAAGCCAATCTTAACCGTTTAAATGTAGACATAAATAAAATTAACTTTTGTTAAGTTTAGTCCCCATCTGAAAAAAAGCTGATCTTTCTACATTCCCTTACTCGCCGGTCATCATCTCCACATATTCTACAAAAACAGCTGAAAATTATACCACATTATTTTTTAAAAGTAAATACCTTAAATCAGGTACCTGATATTTACTCCTCAGCACTTTCTCCAACTTACCATCAAAATTTACGGTGCCACTCCCATCAGTATCAGTTTTTGCAATGAAACTCCACTACCACACATGCCAAAAGCTACTGGTTTCTGGCTAATTTTGCTGGAAGCATTCAGCGTCTCTGGAAGGAAAAAATAACACTTCATATTTCATTCGCAGGTTTATTTGCTTATTGCCAGTTATATATAATTCTGAACAAGCACTGGAAGTTCTTATTGATTGTGTGCTAGTTTCGTCGCCAATCTCTAAGGTTCTTCTGAAAAAGCTCAGGAAGGAAAAGGTTTTGAAATTTGTACTGTGTTTTGATGGTTTTCATCGCGTTGTCGAAAAATATTTGGAATCAATTGTTCTGAGTTGTTAAGTAAGAAAGAAAATGCGACAAATTTGTTTGTAAGTTGTGTTCCTCGCCCGAATTTTAAAATGTTAGGAAACTTAGGGTTCCCCATTTATCATGCACTCTTTTTGAAAAATGATGAAAATGAAATATGTTGTGTGCTACAGACCGGAAATTTTTGAACTGCTAATAATTAGCAAAGTTAAAAAAGCACGAATTAATAGATAAGTTCAAATGGCAGTTTTGCTGTGCTCATTTTAAGATGCATAATTATTTTTTTTAGATTATCTGCGTATTTTACTATTGTAATATAATAAAAATCAATTAATGAACACATTTTGTGAGTTCCCGATAGTATGACAATACACAGTTAATGTTAAGTTATGTTAAAGTGTGCTGAATTCAAAAAGAGTAAACTAGGTTGGTAAGTTGCTAAAAACATTGATAAAAATATCGGAAGTCCACACCAACGAATGCCCAGTTCTGCACTCCGATACGTTTTTGCATGTTTTGAAATGTCTGGTTAGCATTTCCATTAAGCCACTTTTTGCTTCACATTTACAATTGTTTCATGCTGTTATGAAAGAATCCGGTCGCATTAAGCAGACATAACGCAGTACAATGAAACATATAAACTGCTGTCATTCAAAACCTGCTGCTTATCTCATGTTCAGGAAGGATTTACGACGAATGTTATATGGAGCGAGAAAGTATGTACTTGTTTATTAAAAAGTTGTAAATACACTGCAGATACATTTACAAGTAATTTATTTTAAGACTGCCCTGCACAACATGCATCTCTTCTCTTTTCTCAAACCAGAAGAGAAAAAGAGTTCTTTCCCACTGACATATAAAGATTTTTGCAGTGCGATCATTTCACGTCTTCTTACTTACCAATTTCTACAGAACGACCTTGGTATCAATCGCATAGCAGAAAATACTGCCTGCTTGCATTTCAGCTTCTCAGAGCAGCCCTTCTGCTGGTGTTCATCTCATCTGGAATTAAAGTTATTTGCCATGTGGCATACACAACCACCCATTCTACTTGAGCCTTTTCATGCTCCTATCTTTTCCATGTGCTCTGTTGTTGTTTATGTATGTAAATCGGAGGCAACTCATTCATTCAATAAGAAAAAGTGAATGTGTTAATCTTTCAGTCTTTCAATACCAAATCAAAACAACAATTAGTTTATTTAATAATTATTCGGATTCGAAAGTTTGGCGAGGCGCTCAATCGAATCGATCAACGGGACAAGTTACAGTCCAATCGTTCTTCTTATCTTGCAAGCAGCTCGCACATGCTCAGTGGAAATTATGAGGGAATTTGAAGACCTTCTAGGAAGTTGCAATTTTGAAATATCTCAAGTTGAATTTCCCATGTTGGAAACTTGTCTAGAGATGATTTAAATTTGGCACTAGAGGATGCCATTTACGAGAAAAAAGTTCATTCCGACTTAGCTTTTTTACTTTTGGACAAATTGGATAGCACGCAACCTGGAGCGGGAAAATTTAGAAGTTTGAGAGTTCTTCAATCCAACTCGAAAGCGGAATCAATAATTACAAAACTCATTAAAAATGTTATTTTTGGAGATTCAGTTCATGTAGACGACCGTTTATTAAAAAGGATGTTGGAATCTTCTTCATTTTCCCTTGAGCTAATTGACAAACGCCTTTGCGAGGAAGAAAAGGAATCTGGAGATAATTCACTTCTCGCACTGGTTCGAAGAAATCGTGGTCGTCTAGTCTTGGAAGCTTTGGAGAAGCAACGACTTATTGACAATTTTAAAAACAAAAAAGAGCAGAACGCACTTCATCTTGCTGCAAAAACTGGAAATACGGATGTCATTAGGTATCTCCACTCGAAGGAACTTTCTCTTGAGGAATACGACTCGAAAGGGAACACTCCGCTCCTCCTATCTCATCGTAATTTAGAAACGATAAAATGGCTCTTGGAAATTGGTGCAAATGCGTATGCTACCAACAAAGTAAACCAGAAGAGTCTGCTTCACTTGATGTCCACACATTACTATCTTGACGAAGACAGCATTGAAAAACATTTGACGATAGTGAAAGACTTGATAGACCACGGCATTGAGGTAAATGCTAAGGACTCAAAAGGACGATTCCCACTTCTTTCCTATTTGCCGACCAATAGTAAGTCTTAATGAATTCGTTATAATAAAGTCATGATGATTTAAGGTATAAAATTTCATAGCCTTTTTCATTTTGCTTGTCTTTTACAGATCAGAGCTCGATAAATTATGCAAAAATTGCTGACCTTCTTTTAGACCATGGAGCTGATATAAATGCTGTTGGTAACGAGGGCAATAATTTATTATTCTCGGGCGCTCACAAGGGCCAAAATGTTGACGTGCTTAAGTATCTTGAAAGAAACGGGGCCGAATGGAAGGATATTTTAAATAATTCTAATGACACCATCGTCCATGTGGCCGCAAAAGGAGGAAATATTGAATGTCTTAAATATATTTTGTCAAAATCGGACTCTGATGCTGTCAAGAAAGTAAACAACGAAGGAAAAACGCCGCTTTTGAGTGCTATGGCTTGCAAAGAAGGCAGCGATACTGTAACTGAAATGATAAACTTGTTTGCTGATAAGAATGCTGATTTTGGAGCAGTTGACAATGAGGGAAACAACATTATATTTCTGGGGACTTATCATGGACAGCTGGAGGAAGTCCTTGAGCTTCTTGAAAAGAAAAATGTCGATTGGAAATGCAGAAATAAAAATGGGGATTGTATTTTGCACATGGCAGCAAAAGCCGGAAATTATAGAGGTCTAAACTATTTTCTCGCTAAGCCCGATTGTGTCGATATCAACGCAAAAAATAATCAAGGAAAGACGCCACTTTTGAGCGCATTTGCTAGACCTTATGGGGACAGCGTAGAGGACATAGTACATCATGCAAGTTACGTAAAGGAGATAATAGACTCGTTGAAAAGAAACGAAAATTTGGAGATAAATGCGATTGACAAGGACGGAAACAATGCATTGCACCTGTCTCTCATTTCTGGAATGCCAACCGAGTTTATGAACGATTTAGAAAGATTAGGATGTGATCCGGAAATGCGAAACAAGCGTGGACACACATTTAATCAATTGCTAGAGATTTCCATGAGGAAAAATAGTTTTAAAGCATGCAGAGCTAAGCTCGACAGTGCGTATGAAGACTTTTTACAAATAAAGTCCAAAGGTATAATTTGAAATGAATATTTCACATTGTGCTGTCAAAGTCATAAAACCAAGGAATATTTTTCTAAGATCCCGAACTTAGCGTTTACATTTAAAAAAAAATATGCATTTAGTATTAATTTATTTGTTGAGAAATGGACTTAGGTTACGAATCTTTTTCTAATTGCGCATAAATTTATAACGTTTTTACAAATTAAGAAATATGTTGTAACATTGAAACAATAAAATTATCGAAAAAACTGTTCAATTCTACGAACGCTTGTCCAGGGTTTAGGATTTCATTTATTTTTGCAAATTGGCCGCCTACTCAAAAAATTAGCATCAAATCCTTTATTATGTATAGTTCGTAAACCACCTGGCTGCCTATTTTGTGATCGGGTATTCTACCATAATAATTTTAATTTTACAAATGACTACTAATCTCACATGCATGCATCCTTCATAAATTTTAATCATAAGCTGGCCGCCAACGGGCGCACTCTCCCTTTAAAAGATTTGGAACCCATATGTATTTCAGTGTATATGACATTATGATCAGTTTAAAGCTTAAAATATTGATAAACATATCGAAAATCCGCACCAGCCAATTGCCAGTCCTGCTGTCTTCCTTTTTGTGTGTTTTGAAGTGCCTGGTTTAAATTTGCGATGATCCACCTTTTACTTTGCATTTGCAATATTTTCATACATGAAAAAAATCCAGAAGAAAGCAGACAAAAACACTGTATAATGAACCCATTAAAACTTGTTGCTTATTTCTTGGTCATCAAGATCTTACCAAGAATTCTTCATGTAGCATAAAGTGTAAGTGTAATTTATTTTAAGAATTATCCTGCACAACATGCATCTCCTCTTTTTTCTCTATGAAGCGAAAAAGACATCTCTGCAACTGCCAGTTCTTGCACCAAAATGACCTTGGAATCAGTCGCGTAGCAGAAAATACCACCTGCCTGCATCACTTCTTTTCAGAGTGGCCCAGCTATCTGGATTTCGTCTCCTTTCATAATAAACGTTTATGCTTTATACACACGCACACATTCTATTTGGACTTTTTCGTGCTCCTATCTGTTCCATGAGCTCTGTTGACTCATTTTTATTCATGATGGAATATCTGAACAACTATTTGTCGGTTCTTCTTCGTCATTTCTTCTTTTAATGTGTAGATCTAGTTTGAACGTGTTTAAATTTTTTGTGTCCATTTAAAGTCCATTAGGTTTTTTAAAGTGTATTTTTTCAAATACTTGAAGATGCACAATAAGGTGTAGTGAAATTCTTTAAGGTGAAAAGTTTTTTTGGATTTATTTTGTTTTATGCCATTTCTTTCCATCAGAGATACCAAAAGTTTCGGTATTTTTTATACCGGTTTGTTGACCCTTTTGCTCAGCGTAGTACAAATCAGATTTCAATATCAATATCAATCAATACAACTAATGAATCATTTAATAATTAATTACTCAGGCTCAAATAAGTAGATTTTTTTGTAAGTTTACATTACAAAAATGGAGCAATGGCAAAAAGAGCATATCAAAGACAATTTAAAAGCCCTTGGAAAAAATGTAAAAGGCAGTACCCAACTGATAAAATATCTTCTTCAAACTGGTGACGTTGATGAATCAGAGTTTGTAAGTTCATAATGTTCAATCTTTCAAACAATTTAATTTATTTGCAAATTTTTTGCATATTGTTTATAAAATTTGTACGTGATTTGTTGAAAATTCTTTTAGAATGCAAAGAGGATAAAGGAAGAAGACACGTATCATTTGTACGAAACACTGCAGTTTTGTGCCAAAGGTTATGAAACCTTAACGAGAGCTGCTTGCGAATGCAGACAAACTGAAATACTCGAAATTCTTCACGATGGATTTCCTGAAAAGGAACTAAAGCAACTCCTAACACAATGCAGAATTCAAATAAGTATCTCCGCTGTCCAGTCTACCGAAATTTGGATGAAGGGCTGTAAATTAAAAGTTGAAGATGTCTTCACAGAAGCAGATTTCAGCACATTTGAGGAAATTATAAGAGACAATCATCTTGAAGAAGATTACATTGACACATTTATCTTAAGAAGAGAAGATAAAAGACTTGAGCTTCCAGAAACAATTCCTCCAGAACCACCTATCTATATCCCTCGACTTGTTTCGAATCGACTAAAACTGGACCCTGTAATATTTGAAGAAAACTTGAAAGACCTGTTTCTCTTTAAAGGCTTGAAACACTATGAAGTCCAAATTGTGGCCAACAGAAAGAGAACCACAACTTTCAGAGAAATAGTTCAAAATGAGGAAGTGGACAAAAACGAGAGATTCATTTGGTTGGACGTGAACTATGAAAATAGTTGGAAGAAAATCCTAAAATTTAGTGGATCCACACCTGTTCATCTGATAAAAGTTGAGAAAAACGAAAACTGGGAACCTGAAGGTGTACACTTTATTTTGGAAGACACAAGCGGTAAATATCAGTCAATTCAAAAATGGTTAGCGAAGCAGCCAAAGGAAATGACACCGTATATTCCAGAAGAAAAATAATAAATAAAAATAATAGCCAGTAACAAAGGTAACCCTGGGTTTTGCATTTGCGAAGCTCCTGGCATGGGGAAATCTTATCTGCTTCAAAGTCTCGCAAGGAAAGTTCAAAAATCAAATTATGATTGGGTGGTCGTCTATGCCGAGCTGAAAAATTTTATCATAGATTTAAAGAAACAAGACGCGCGCCTCAAAGTTAACACAGAGATCGCTCCGAATTTGATTCTAGAGCATGTCATTCCCTCCCAAATTCTTGTCAAATTGCTTGTAGATGCTTTCACCAGAGGCTCAAAGAGATTGGAATTGTTCCTCGATGGACTGGATGAGTTGACTTCTGAAGAAGATTTGAACTTGATGAAAGGCTTTCTTGAAGCTATCGTAAAGTTTCAAACTGGCAGAGGAAATGTTTACGTGACCGCCAGATCACACTTGCAAGCAGATTTGGAGGAGACTTTGGGAGTGGCAGCTTACGACATTCTGCCTTTCTCTCCGGAAAACCAGATTGAGTTTTTGAAGAAGTCTTGGAAGAAGAAATGGAAAGTAGAAGACGAGAAGAAATCTGAATTATTGGAAGGATTTGCAGAAAGTTGCTTGCAGAAAATTACGAGAATTTTTAGCTACAAAGTGGGAGAAATAATGGGTATTCCCCTACAGTGCTTTCTCCTCGCAGGAATACATGAAGAGGATGCAAAGGAAGTTCTTAATAATGGGATATTAGATAAAGATCCGATAATCAAAAACTATTCAATTTATGACTTGTTAGATAAATATATCGAGACTCGTAAATCATCGCGCAATGACTGTAACTGGGAGAAAGTCAAAAACTGGCATATGTGGAAAGCGTTAGAAATACAAGTCGGAAAAGATTTCGCCAGCAAATATGCTTTTTTCAAGAAACTGAAAACTAATTTCCCTGAGGAGTACTATTCTTTTGGAATTTTAACCAAATCTGCCAATGAGCCAATTTTCATACATCAAACTTTTATTGAGTTTTTGGTGATCTTGTGTTTTGGAGAGTTAATGAAAAGCGTGAACTGTGACCTGGAATCTTCTCAGAATATATTGTTAGAAGAAATGATAAGGCGCCTAGCTAACGATGTCGTTTTTAGAAGGTTTGCTCCAAAGACAATGCGTTTCCCGACGAGTTATCCCAGTTACCTTATCACCCAAAGTAGTTTTGTTGACCTTCAGAGGCTCAAATTTCCAAATCAAGTTCATTTATATTTTTTTAACGAATACCACAATAGCAATAAGGAACTTATAACTACATTAACTTCAAATAAACTACTGACAAAGAGTCTGGAATTCATATACAAGGACGCGTATAACATTCTCCTATGCTGTATTTCTAACAACTATATTTACATACTCAGATTTATCAAAAACCTTTTTCAAAATGGTTGGAAACGATTCCAAAGTTTGGCGGATCCCTCAATCGAATTAGATTTGTTTGATGAATGCGCAATCGTTCTTCTAATTTTGATAGCTGCTCGCTCATCCTCAGTGCAAATTATGAAGGAACTTGAAGACCTTCTAGGAAAGTGCGACAAGAAATTATCTGAAGTTGAATTTCCCATTTCTAAGGATTTCAAGCTGACACCTCTGCAAATTGCAGTAGAAAGAGGTAGCTACGAAATGTTTGAATATCTCCGGGGAAACTATGATTACAAGCCGGAGGAACTACTTTTATGGTGCACTAACATGACCTTATATAAGGACAGCTACGGAGTAAAAGAAATCCAAGAAATTTGCCAATTTTTAATTTCCAATATGAGCAACTTGTCCGGAGTTGATTTTAATTTGGCCCTTGAAAATGCCATTTACGAGAGAGGTGTTCATCCTGAATTAATATCTTTTCTTTTGGGCCAATTTATATTCGATAAACCTAACGTGAAAAGATTTCGAAACGTGAGACGTCTTCAATCCAACCCAAAAGCCGAATCCATAGTTAAAAAGCTGATTAAATATGTTCTTCTTGAATATCCACATATAACTCGTATAGACGACAGCTTGTTAAAGAGAATCTTGGAATCTTCTGCATTCAGCGCTAAGCTTATCAACGAGCATTTTTGCGAGGAAGAAGAAGCATGTGGAGATAACTTATTTACCGCATTAGTTGAAAGGAGTCGAGGTCCTGTAGCTTTAGAGGCTTTGGGGAAAGATTAACTTTTTTACAATTTTAAAAACGAAGAAGGACGGAACGGACTTCATGTTGCCGCTGATATGTGCAATTTAGATGCCATAGAGTATCTACATTCGAAGAGAGTTTCCCTGGAGGAATTTGACTCGGATGGAAACACTCCACTCCTTGTAGCTCATGATAATTTACAAACGGTAGAATATTTCTTAAAAGTTGGTGCAAATGTGTCTGCATTAAACATAAAGAATAAGAAAAATCTGCTTCATCTGATGTCCACACATTACTATCTTGACGAAGAGAACATTGACAATCATTTACGTGTTGTTAAAGACTTGATAGACCGCGGCATCGACGTAAATGCGAAAGACTCAGAAGGAAAGTTTCCCCTTCTTTCTTATTTGCTCACCAACGGTAAGTCTTAAGAGTTATCCCAGCAGTGACCTGTAAATGAGAAAAAGTTGTATTCAAAAATATAATTTTTAGCATGCTCAGCAGAAAGAGCATAGTTAAAAACCGTAGATTCCACTTTTTGCAAAATTCGAAACTCAATGTATTTTAAGTTAGAGGGGGTCAAATTGCAAAAGTGCTCTTCACCGTGCAAGCTGTAGCGTTCACATTTCTCAACGTATAATGCTCAATGATAGCTCAAAAGATTTGCAATTAAATTATCTAGAGGGGTTTTCAAGGATTTTTGAAAATAAGACTTTTTAAAGAAGTTAGACATATTTGTCTGTATCAAGAAGATTTTCAACCATGTTCGCCTTTGCCCAAACGATGGCCGAAACAGGCAAATATTTCTAACTTCTTTAAAAAGTCTTATTTTCAAAAATCCTTAAAAACCCCTCTAGAGAATTTAATTGTGAATCTTTTGAGCTATCATTGAGCATTATACGTTGAGAAATGTGAACGCTACAGCTTGCACGGTGAAGAGCATTTTTGCAATTTGACCCCCTCTAACTTAAAATACATCGAGTTTAGAATTTTGCCAAAAGTGGAATCTAAGGTTTTTAACTATGCTCTTTCTGCTGAGCATGCTAAAAATTATATTTTTGAACACAACTTTTTCTCATTTACAGGTCACTGCTGGGATAACTCTAATGCTCCGGTTATCATAAAAGTACAATTAAGTATAATTAAGTTTTAAAAAATCATAATTTTTAAAATTTCGGTTTCACAGATTGGAGCTCCGTAAATTACACATTGATTGCTGATGTTCTCTTAGAACATGGAGCCGATATAAATGCTGTTGATAACGAGGGCAATAATTTATTATTTTGGGGGGCTTGTCGTAGGCAAGATGCTAAAGTGCTTCAATATCTTGAAGTCGAAGGGGTCAAATGGAAGGGAATTTTAAATAAATCTAATGACACCATATTCCATATGGCTGCAAAAGGAGGAAATATTGAATTTCTTGAAAACATTCTGGAAAAATCGGACTGTGAAGCAGTCAAGAAAGTGAACAACGAAGGAAAAACACCGCTTTTGAGTGCTATGACTTGCAAAGAAAACAGCGATATGGTAATTGAAATGATAAATTGGTTCGCAGATAACAATGCTAATTTTAGTGCAGTAGACAATGAGGGGAACAACGTTATATTTCTGGCGGCTTATCATGGACAGGATGAGGATGTACTTAAGCTTCTTGAAAGTAAAAATGTTGACTGGAAGAGTAGAAATAAAAATGGGGATTGTATCTTGCATATGGCAACAAAAGGAAGAAATGCTAAAGGACTTGACTATTTTCTCTCAAAGCCCGATTGTGTCGATATCAATGCAAAAAATAATAAAGGAAAGACCCCACTTTTAAGTGCGTTTACTAGAACTGCAGGAGACGCTGAGCACAACCTAATAATTCGTGCAACATATATAAAAGGCATGGTAGAGTCGTTAAAAGGGAATGAGAATCTTGATATAAATGCGGTGGACAAAGACGGAAACAATGCTTTGCATCTTTCTTTCATTTTCGGAATGCCAACGGAGTTAATGGAAAATTTGAAAGAAATTGGATGTAATCCAGAAATGCAAAATAATAAAGGAGAAACTTTCAATCAATTATTAAATATTTCCATGGAGAGTGATAGTCATAAAGAATCCAGATCATCGCTTGATTATAGGCATGAATCCTATTTAAGGGAAAAGGCCAAATCGTAAGGAAAGAAATGTCTTTTTTTTCTAAATTGCTGTAGGTGTAGGTTGAAAGTATTACCTAACAAAGTAACTATTTTTTTACTTTAATATTAAGTGTTCATGCTATCTCATGTTTTTCCGTATAATATTGTATTTCTATCTATCAACTCCATCCATGTGTCTAAATTATTTCGCCGGAAGATAAACCTAACTTTTTCGCTTGTGATATTAATTTTTGTGAATAAAACAATTTTTGAATGTGTGGTCAACGTCTTACAGACGAGAACACTTCTTTCTAAGATTTTAAATTGGGCTTTATCATTAAAAAGTTTTCCATTTAACATTAAACTGTCTGATGAGAAATGGGCTTAGGATACGAAACTTTTCAAACATGTACATAAATATAGTACATGCTGTTATAAAAGATGAAAAAATATATTATGTATGTAACCTTAAAACCATAAAATTATTGAAAAAAAAAATCAAAAATTTTATGGAAATTTAGTGAAGGGTTTATCCTTTCATTTACTATTAGCTTAGCAACTTTCTTTAAAAATCAACACAATATTCAACTTTTGTACAGCTTTAGCTTTTAAACCGCATGCCTGCCAGTTTGGTGATCGGGTACTTTAAGCTAACAGATCAATCTAGCATATAATGGAATAATATGTATGATAAGGACAAATAACATATTTTACGTATCTGTTTTCCAAAGCATGTTATCATTCATCAGTCAACTTTAGTAAGTGAAAATTTTACACAAAGTAAATCATTTCACTTAAATTGTATAATTGAAATTAAAATTAATTTTTCTTCAGTTAAGTCTTCATATAAAAAGTCACTTTTACTCGTCGGTCATCATCTCCATAAATTCTGAACAAAAAGAAACAGAAATACCACGTTATGATTTAAGTACATTAAGTCAGGTGCTTAAAAATAATTCCTCAGTACTTCCTCCAACTTACCATCAAAATCTACGGTTCCATTCCCATCAGTATCAATTTCCGCAATGACTCCATCCAGCTCTTCATGCGTCAGCTTATCATCCAGTGCCTTCAGAATCTCGCGGAGAACTGCGGTAGTGATGTAGCCATTTCCCTCCCTGTCGTAAAGACGGAACGCCTCCTTCAACTCCTGCTGCATCGCCTCGTCATCCTC
>JAQIXW010001609.1:0-18507 GCA_034700685.1 Willowsia buskii | reverse complement strand
TGGAGACGACGGATTAGTTCGTTCAGCAACCATAAAAACATTGAATGGAGAAGTTAAAAGACCAATTACTAAATTATGCCCTCTTATTTTGAATGAAAATTGTTAATAATATTTCTTTGTCTCTTAGATATGGAGATTATGATGTCCTCTAGTTTTCGATGATCGACATTTCTCTAAAGGGCTATTCGACTGGTTTAATTGCCTTAAATGCAACAGCATGTCGGTACGTGTGTTGGTGCGATTTGTTCAGTTGGTCATGATTTCTTGTACATGTCATTTTTCAATTTCGAATTCAATCATGTAATACATTAGACTATTGCTACGATACAAGTATGTAGGAAATGGGGTGAGTGTTCAGAACACACTGATTTTGTGTGATAATATTATAGCATTCTTTTTACATTTTGTTAGTCGTTGTCTACGATTTTGACTTTGTTTTACTTTTACCAATTTTTATCATTGAGTTAGCGCGTATTTATTTTGAATATTTGGTGATGCATGGTCTTCTGTAAAAAATGCTGTATCATCATTTGTTGTACACGTCAGCAGAAAGAAGAAGAGAGATTTGTACCTATATTACTAAAATGTACTATGTATCTCGACCCACTTGACAAGATTGCTTTGTAGAAGTAACATTACTGCTGCTACTTATCATTTTCTCAATCTGCTCATTTTTTGAAACTAAATTAAATGTGACTAATTGGAGTTAAAATATTAATCAAATTACACTTGTCTAAGTCGGCAATCATTTATTTGACCCTCATTTATCATCATTCATCAACTAACTACACATCTAGCCACTGCCATCGCCATAAAATTATTCATCAGTTTATTAACATTTTTACTTAGTTTACTGCTCCAAAGTATGGTCCTTTGTGAACACATAATGATAGAATCATGAGTACTACTTGAGAAAGCAACTGATAAAATTCTTTTATCGTAGCAATATCAGCAACTGAATATTTTTCTCATTACATAAGATAAGTTGAATCAATTTGCTATCCCTCGACCATACAAAGCGTTATTTAGAAAATTAACTACGACCAACCAAAAACTCGACGAAAACTTAAATATATATACATTCTTTCCCACATATAATTTGTCCTTATATAAAACATGCATTTGGAAACAACAATTATCTTTTGGATATTCCAAACTACGCAACTGATAGCTAAAAATTTACGATGTCAATCTAACAAAATGGAAGAAAGGCTGCAAACTCTGTTGGAAAATATCGCCCTAGTTCCACAAAATATTGATATATTTTTCATTGCTCTCCCATCCGATGCATGCATTTTTCCTATGAATTACACAATTTCCCGTATTACGTTTAACAATCAAACAAAGCGTTTTTACTTTGATGGATTTGCTCACAAGTTTACGCAGCCTTATCACTTCTTTCTTGTGCCGTTTACGGAAACGTGGAAGAAAGCCCCGCGTCGCACGCTCTTTTGGAGTCTTTCAATGCATCCCACTACAGTGTATATGTTTCTAATACTAGACATAATTATCAATACTAATAAAGTCGATGAATATTTTCCAAGCTCGATAAGGAACGTTCCCGCTTTGAAATTAGTGCTCTACACTGTTGATGGCAAAGAAGGTACAAAATTTCAGCATTCAGTGGTCTGGAATCGTTACTGCTCTCTTAAATGGAGAAGCATACAGACAGATAACCTTTTCAAAAACTTGCTTTTGCGTCCAATAAATCTGCATAACCAAGTCTTCAGGGTTTCCAACATGCGAAATATCAATGCTCTCGTTTATCCAGAATTTGATAATTACTTTCCCGCACCAGCTTACTATGTTCATGGAGATTCGGACTGCCGAAGCCTAGATCATGTTTAGCTCCATAAGCTTTGCACAAAAGAAATCGAAATGGTACTTTTACTGTCAGCAGAACACAATATGACATTTAATATATACCCTTCAAGCTATAAAATATCGCTTGCTAAGACTGACAGGAGCTTATATGGTCAAATTTTTGTTCAAGATAATCATATGATAAGGTATGGAAAAAGTGTCTTAAACAGTTACCACATAATTTCCGGAATGAGGTTCTCAAGAAATTTATATCACCATGTGATATATTGTCAAATTTATGAAAAAGATAAACAAAGCCAGCATATCAACTTCTCGATTTGGTCATCTCCATTTTCCCTTGATATTTGGCTATTAACTCTGACAACTGCTTTTTTCTGCCTGATTGGCTTACGATTAAAGTTAAAAGTTAAATTTTGATGCACATAGTATATTGGACCTGACTGGAATGTTGATTGGCAAGTTTGTCCCGTTCACTGCTAATAAAACATTTGTTTCCATTCTTATTCAACTTTTTGGAATGTATTTATGTTCCCTTTATGGAAATGAATTAGTAAGCATATTGACTATTCCGGAAGTTCCTTCATACTTTGGTAAATTGGTTGACATATTTAATGAAGGTTACAAAATCTTATGGAACGAAAACACGGGAAATCCATGGGCTATCTTTAGAAATGAGTTTAAATCCTTGGAAATTTTAGAAAGCCTTAATAGCAGTTTCCATTTGATACGAAAAGATCTTAAACCCTCGGTTTCAGCAAAGTTTTTGACAGAAAAATACATGCGCTTGGTCCATACAGGTTTTATGGAAACTTTGCTTACTCTTAAAGATTATATTGTTAGACTGCATGGCGAAGAAACTACTCAATGCTACAAATTGCCTAAACCGTTGACTTCTAGGAGGTATTATGTTGAAGCATACTCTGCAAATAGATACTGGTTACTTGAGACATACGATAAAGTAGTTGAAAGTAGAATAATGAAGAAATGGGGTGAGTGGGCAAGCCTAGCTTATCGGTATTCTATGAAAATAGAAATAGAGGACCCAAATCCGAATAAGATGGTCATATCAGAACAACGAATAGCTTTGGCAGATTTTTTAGCCATATTGACCTTCACGAGTTTTTGTTATTTATTTGGTTTACTCAGGCTTTTGTATGAGCGGTTAAACTAAGACACCAGCATAACTTTAGTGCGGCTATTAAGAAGTACGACAACATGTTACCTTTACTTTATAAAGACATACTTATCAATTTAAATTATAAAAATACATTATGAAGTAATTTTATTGCCATTTTGCCACAGAACCTTTGGCCTTATTCATGTTGCTAGGAAATTAAACTTTTACACACAAATAATTATGTCGCTATAAATAACAGTCAAGCAGTTACGATGTAAAACCATGTAACTACAACCAAGTGACACTGGCGCTGGTACTAATCCATTATGATTTTTGAAAACATTGGTAACAATAACTGAAATCTTCAAAACAATTTAATAATTCCGACTACTATTAATTGTTATTAAATCAATGCATATATGCGGTTTATACGTAAAATCATTGTTAAAATCAACGAAAGCTTAAGGCACCAGCATTTAAAAAGTTTGTGTCATGTCTGATAAAAAAAGCACCACAACTTTTTGCAATATACATGCTTGAATACATCTAAATATCGTTAAATAAACTTTCAGAACTCTCGAAAAATGACTAGATAAAACTTGACTAGCCCATCTACTCCCATGAAAATTGACTGACCTACCTACGCATTAGTGCGCCATGAGAGATTTAATTTGAATCACTAATTTTACATATCTTAAACTACATACATAACAATAACTTTTTGGGCTTGTTAAACCTAATCTAGTTTTTTCGAATTGCGTGTAAAATATGGCGAACTTGCAATTAAGGTAGATGTATCGAGCGATGCAACAAAATAATAATGTCAGGTAAATGTAATCATTTATTTTATATGTCAGGATCTACAATATTTCACCGGATGGCTAGCATAATAATACATAATTCTTACAAAAAATTTAGTGTGAAAGCAGTTGTCAATATAAATTTAGAATACGGAAACTCACACCCCAATTTTTTCTAAAAAAAAAGTACACAAGTCACAGTATACAAGTCGAATTGATTAGTCGATTAGAAACAAAATGTTAATCGAGTAGATAATAATGTTTGAATGTAGATTGGCCTTTGTTTTCCTTTCAAGAAGAGCATCTCTGTAATACTAAGACAAAGGCTCTTCAGCTCTTACTAGCTTCGACCAAATCAAATATTTTGTTCGTGTCATAAAAAACTGGCCTCTGAATCCAAAATATGTTTTCCCCTCGAATTATGATTTAATAAGTACTTAAAAAACTTATGACAATCAGCAGCTATTGGTACATTTTCAAGATTTACAACTTAAGAACTAAGAACCACCCCTTCTATAAATTCTATCGTAAAAGTTGCAAAAAATTTCACTCAAATAATGTTACACTTACACATATTTTTTGGCCCAATGAACAATAAAATTTAAACATTTTTGGAAACCTACCACGACTCCAGTCAATTCAATCACCGGAATCAAGTCTCTTCACTCTCTTTTGCATTTTGGTCGAAACTTCACTTGCATTCAACAATTCTTAATTTTTTTATGTTGAAATGATTTTTCGATACAAATGTGTGTGAAAAACGACATGCCCACTATATAGCAGAAACCCTTCTGCAATGTTGCTTTTCCATTGTAGACATGCATTGCTTGTGCGTGCAAGCCCCTTACATGATACGAATATGGAATTAAAATCTGTCCACAATAGCTATTTTTCCACTACATAGCGTCCACTACATGGCTATAGTTTAACACTTAATTGTCCATCTATTTTGCAGGGAAAATAAAATCTGTCCACTACAGCTACTTGACCACTATATATCTGTCTCTTATATCAAGCTTAAACTTTAGTCACAAATATTTTATCTAAAAGTATTGTAGTAACCTAAGCACAAGCAGGTAATGTTTAGTTAGATTTAGTTTCAACATTATATCATATAACTACAATAGTTCAGTATTGATTGAAAAAAAATTGTTAAGGAATTTCACTCCACCCTTTCCTTAAATATTTCTCCTATACTCTTACATACTTAAATTCCATAATTATGTAGCTGATTTGTACTGAAAAATTTGTCATAGTATATTCGAGTTTCTTCTACTTATACTACCATCGAGAATAAAGAGTTACGAGACTGAAGGCATATTATAAAATATGTCACAATCACAGTTCCAACCTATAAATTAAAAATCCAAAAAATATTGATACCATATTTTAAAATCATGAATATTCGAAAATTAAAACCAATAGTTATATCAGTAACATACGTTCCATAACAGAGAATATCCTATAGTAAATGTGTTGCTGCCCTTTAGTCCTACTTCCCGATTTCGTACCCTTCCAAGGACAATATGCACTTCATCCATTGCCAAACCTTCTCGGTTTTCAGGTATGTCAATCCAATCTATTATTGAATCCAGCTTTTTCACATGAAACAAAATCATATATAGTCACTAATTAAGGCAATTTATATAATTCATACAGTTTATATATTGTTCTAAAATACTACCTTTTTACAAACATCCGCTGCAAATAAGAATATACCGCAGATTGTGATCATGAAGAACAAAAGAAGCAATTTGTGCGTTACAATACGGGTTACAAGTACCTTATCCAAACCACATGACAAATGCATCAACCCGTAAGCCATGTACATCGTAAGTATTGTACCAAAAGCATTGTTTATCGTTTCACATAAGTCGCGTATTGAATAGTAACTTTCTAAGATACTTTCCCAACTCAACTTCTCATATCCTAAGATAGGCTGATTTGTTCTACTAATATTTGACGAAACAACTTGAAATAGTGGTAACTTTAAAACTACTTGTTTTACTTTACGGTAATTTGCTATATCATTTTTAATCGCTTTCGATAAGTCGTTTGTTGCTGCCCATACAGTTAGCACAGCAATCAGAAGAGAAAGGTCAGTAAAAAAGGCAACGAAACAAAATTGCACATTGCCCACGATATATGCACCTACCAAGAAATAATCTATAGTTGAATAGTAAACAAATTCTGTGTTGGCTTCAAAAGTACTATTGCTAAGGAAAAACATATAGCAAGCAGACGCAACAAGTTTCCGATTCCATACAAAGTTATTCCACGTAGACGAGGTATCGAGGACAACATCAATTACGACATAATATATTGCCCCAATCGTAAATGCTAAGCATAGAATGATACTCGTAGTCTTGTGCTTAGTCTAAGAATAAAAAATGCATTAGAAATTAAATTTTCAAAAATTACAGATCAAAAACTATAAATATCTTCAACTTTTCTTAAAGTAGGTATATTACCTTTCCATCAGAAAGCAGTCT
Source organism: Willowsia buskii (assembly GCA_034700685.1). Taxonomy (NCBI): domain Eukaryota; kingdom Metazoa; phylum Arthropoda; class Collembola; order Entomobryomorpha; family Entomobryidae; genus Willowsia; species Willowsia buskii. The sequence continues at coordinate 12,274 of JAQIXW010001609.1, read as the reverse complement.
ACACTCACATTGAAGATAGTTCACAATTTCCACAAATCTGTCTCCATTAAAGGAAAATTCCACCATTACTAACACATTAAATCCTAAAATGGTCAAATTACGAAGTATTTCGAAATACATAGCTGGACTTATTTTATCATCTTCAGAACCATTCAAATATGTTAAAACGGTTTGTCGAACAAGTGCCACAACATGAAGCAGTGTCAATGCATTGGAGACGATGTAAATGGGCAGGTGAAACCGTGACCTTTTTATTTTAAAGTTTCCACTTGAATTTCGATCGCAGATAATGTGAAAGGAGCTACATAAAAGAAAGTATGCAAACTGAAAATAAACAAGAAACATATTTGATAAAGCATGCGGTTGTGTGGTAATATTGCTAAAGTTACAAAAATTTTGCCAAGTTAAACCAAAAACCATATTTTCGAAATGAGGTGTAATGTTAAAATTGATAGCTCAAGAAGATCTTGCAGTTTATGTGGCGTCTTTTGATAAACTGATGAATTCAAGGCTCGCATTGAGCCGAAGCTTCTTCTATATATGTTAAAATAACCTTGTTGCCATGGTAAAATACGAAACTAGTACAAGCAAACTTAAATCAAGCCGTGTATACTCTCACGTGTGCATCAAAACATACATAAAATAAGCTACTACGACATGTCTGAATAGCTTTCATGCCACCTAAAATTAGCATATTATCCTTGTTTGTCAGACGAAACAAGCAACCTATATTCCATCGATCAAAGAAGCTTGGAGCCATGGTTAAATATTTTTTTGCTTAAGTACATAACCGCTATGACCATTTGTTATTTTACTGGGTTATTTTTGCATCTTGAGGCTTCGAGAAAACACTGAGCATTGAAACAGATAAAAGTACACATTCTAACGAAGCATATTGATACTTATTGATTCTTTTTTCTTTAGACGAATAATATTTATCACAGCTTTGATAATCGAAATATGTATGCAGTGTTATAAGTTAATTTTCATTGCTTGTATACTAATATATTTGCAGTGACAGGTTTTTTGAAAGCACAACATTCATAAATATCTGGATTTTAATGTTAAAATTTGTTAACTACATCACACATTTGACCAAATGATTTTTCTAATGCTTCGGAAAAATATATTTTTAAAATATAATTCTTATCTTCATTACAAAAAGGTCCTTAGTCAATTTAGATGATGAACGTTAAACAAATATTTTTGTAAATCCAAACTAAAATGCTGATTTAGATAGTTATGCATGCATTGACGCATAAAATAAATTCCATTCCATTGTTAAGGCTTCTTTCTTTCTCATATCCTTTATCTTGTATTCCTCGTATATCTTGATAGATTAAGAGTTAATGTATACTGTAAAATAATTTAATATGGCATATAAATACCAGTTTAATCTACACATAGTTCTAAAAGTTTTAAGACTGAAGGCACATTATGAAATATTCCAAATCCTTTGGTTTCAATTATTTTCTAATACTGCAGTCTGACTGGCGACCAGCATTAAGGTACACAACTACCCCTGCCCATCCATTTTATTCCTACTCTGTTGGGACACACAAAGTGATGTGCTTTTCTCCAATTATCCGTAAACTTTTAATAACTTTTAAGACGTAGTTCAGAATATTTTCCGTGTCTATACATAATTATGTCAAACCGGTGACCAATATAAAAGTATATAGCTATCCTGGTCAAGTATTTTTATTCGATTTTATGTCTAGAAGTTACTCCATAGAGCTTTGCATTATATGTGCTTGTGGGATTGAAGGTGCTGTTTTCAGGGCACTTTGTTGTAGGAATTTGTGCTAATACTTTTTATTTTCCATATATAACCACCACAAATATAAAAAATATCTGACTGATTTTCCTTTGAAACCTGTTTCGTCTCTATATCAAAACATGCATTTGAAAATAGCAATTATCTCTTTATCACTTCACATCACCCCACTAATAGCTGAAACTACACAATGCCCATCTTACAAAATGCAAGAAACGCTGCAAAATCTACTGCAACAAATAGAATTTTGTTTGTCAGCATACACAAACTATCGAGCTAGTGAAGAGTCTAGAAACCCAGAAAACCTCCGGGTGTGTTACAGAGCGTTTCAAATTTTACACGAAAACGCATTGTTTTATTGGTCCTTTTATAACTGGTTTTCATTATTTTGCCATAGTATTGCCTGTTGCTTGTAACGTTTTATTGTTCTATTATTGGAAAAGTTTAGAAAGGATTCCGAAAATGGCTATTGTACTGGCTACTTTACTTGCGGTTGTATTTTGGATGTTTGTGTTGCAAGTTGAGAGATATTTGTGGATAAGAGAGAATCAGTTTGTTAACTCGTGGAAAAAGCATAAGTAGACTGAGGGATGGAAAAATTCCAGAAGTCCTCCAAGCTCATTTTAATTTGTCATGGTAAAATTTGAGTTAATTGAGAAAACGACTAAATGATTTATGTCAAAACAGTTACGGCATAGCACTTTTAACGTTGCACTGGAACATTCATAGAAATTTCACATCATAATATGCTACAGTGAAGATATTACTTCACAATTAATATTTGAACAAATTGTATTGTTTACTGCGTTGAATTAACACAAAATGTATTCTCCTTTTTTTACAGGCCATCACTTAAAGTTATTCCTTTTATAAAAAATACTAGTCATCCTTTTGCAGCTTTGCGTAAAAGAGGGTTGAGCATCGAACAATTGAAAATCCTTTTGAAAATCTCAAGACAAAATATTGTGTTTTGAAGCTTTTAACAGTCACATATTACGTTTGAGAAGTTTTACAAAAGAGTCATGAGTATTACTGGAGAAAGCAGTTGCTAAAATTTACTTTTTATCTTTACCGAGCAATCAAATATCTCTCTCACAAAATATTTAAGAATTGAATACACAAGTTTCTCCTTAACTGTGCAAAGCGTTCTCTGGAAAATAAAAAAAATTAACGAAAGTTTCGTCTAAATTTCTTGTTTCCGAAGCATATCTTCTCTTAATATGCGCTTAGGGATTGTAATAATCTTTTTTGTAATATTATAATAACTTTTATTACACCTTTCACAATTTAATAATTTAATTTATAGTTCAAAGGACTCATACTCACTAGATACTTTACTGTAGTAACATTCAATTCATAAATAACAAGTTGGCTTCTCAGTGTACATGAGCATGTTTATTGTATATCTCTTAATAATTATTATGCTTGTTGCGTCACCTTTCACAGTAAATGTTTGTTTCCATGTAATGCTAAATCAGAGGACTTTTAAGAGTACTTACAAAATTTTATATTGTACTGGGACATTCATTGGAAATATTACAGCAAAATAGATTACCAGAAGATATTAGTTGGCAAATGGTACTCAAAAATTTTGAATGCTTACGGCGTTGAGTACACACAATGTATTCTCGTTTTTTGCACACGTCATCACTTAGAGTTTATTTTAGTTTAAAATGATCTATCTTTCTAATAGCTATCCTTTTTGCAACTTTCCTTACAATAGGATAAAGGATCGAACAACTGATGATCATTTTAAACATCTTGAGTTATTTGAAGTAGCATGTTTTAAAGTTTTTAGCAAATATTTGTGTGAGAAAAATTTAGGAATTTACATGTTATAGTCATGAGTAGTAATGGAGAAGGCACTTGTTAAAGTTGAGTCTGCTTTTATTGCAGAAATATCAGCAATTGAAAATTTCTGTCAAAAAATGTTTAAGAATTGAATACGTAAGCTTTCTCTCAACTGTTCGCTGGAATAGAAAATACAACCAACCAAAAACATTAAGTTAAATATAATTCCTATACAACTTTTAAAATATAAGACATGCGTTTCCGGATTGTTATTATCTTTTGTTTCTTTCATGCCTCGGGAACGATAGCCAAAAACATACAATGCCTATCTAACGAAATGAAAGAAATGCTACAAAATCTGTTGAAGCAAATCACTGTAGTTCCAGAAAAATTTGATATATTTTTCATAGCATTCCCATCTAAGGCATGTGATTTCCCTATGAATTTCACAGTTTCCCGTATTACATTTAACAATCAGACAGAAAGTTTTTACTTTGACGGATTTCCCCACAAACTTAGTCAGCCATATCACTTCTTTCTTGTTTCCTTTACTGAAACATGGAAGAAAGCCCCGCTTCTTACGCCATTTAAGATTCTTTCAATGTATCCATCTACAGTGTTCATGTTCCTAAGACCAGGTTTAACCAACAACATTTATTCATTCGAAAAAAAATTTCCCGTCTTGATTAAAAATGTTCCCGCTTTGAAACTAGTACTCTACACCGTTGTTGGGAAAGAAGATGCAAAACTTCACTATTCATTAATTTGCAATGGCTACTGCACTTCTACAGAGACAAACACGGAAACATACAATCTTTTCATAAATTTGCTTTTTAATCCAAGACAACTTCATAAGCAATTATTGAGAGTTTCCAACATGAGAAATTTGGATGCTCTCGTTTATCCAGAATTTGATAATTATTTTCCTTCACCAATTTATAAAGTTCGTGGAAATTTGGGGTGTCGAAGTCTTTATAAAGTTTTAAGGCATAAGCTATGTACTAAGGAAATTGAAATTCTACTTTTACTCTCAAAAGAACATAATATGACGTTTAATATCTATCCCTCAAATTATCAAATATCGTTTTCAAAGACCGGCAAGACTTTCCGTGGTCAAATCTTTGTTCAAGATCATCATACGGCATATTATGGAAGAAATGTTTTATACTATTATTATATAATTTCTGGAACTCGGTTCTCAAGAAAATTAGACCGTCGTTTGACTTATTGTCAAGATTTTTTAAAGGATAAACGTAACCAACCCATTAACTTCTCGGTCTGGTCGTCTCCATTTTCTTTGGAAATCTGGCTCCTTATTCTGGCAACTTTTTCTAGCAGTGCATTTTGCTTACGATTGCAATTGAAACTATGTTTTGGCGTACATAGTTTTTTGGACTTGATTGGAATGTTGATCGGCAAGTTTGTCCCACTCAGTGCAAATAAAACATTTGTTTTCATTCTTATTCAGATTTTAGGCATGTATCTTTGTGCTCTTTGTGGAAATGGATTAGTAAGCATACTAACTATTCCCGACTCCGCTCTATACTTTAGTAAATTGGTTGACATCTTTAATGCAGGTTACAAAATATTATGGAGCACAAGCATGGCGCGTCCAGGGAGAATCTTTGGAAACGAATTCAAATCATTGCGAATTTTAGAAAGCCTTAATAACAGTTTCCACTTGATAGAGGAGGATCTAACACCCCAGCTTTCGGCAAATTTTTTGACAGAAAAATACATGCGTTTGGTTCATACAGGTTTTATGGAAACTTTGCTCACTATAAAGAATCGTATTGTTAGAATCCGTGGTGAAGAAAGTATTCATTGTTACAAATTGCAAGAACCGTTAACTTCAAGAAAGTATTATGTTGAGGCATACGCCGTAAATAGATACTGACTTTTGGAGACATACGCTAAAATTGTTGAAGGTGGAATAATAAAGATATGGGGAGAGTGGGCAAGCTTGGCGTATCGGTATTCTATGAAAATAGAATTAGAAGATCCAAATCCAAATAAGATTATTCTTTCAGATCAACGAATAGCTTTTGTGGATTTTCTAGCCTTGATGTGTTTCATGAATACTTGTTATTTAGCTAGTTTGCTAAGGTTTATTTATGAGCTGCTAAATGCTGGTTCTAACGACACCTTAATGCGGTCTTTCAAAAACAAAAGATGATCTCTAATGCATAAATATTATTATTTGTAAGTTTGGAGCTATTTCCATGTCCCTGTGATTGCTCACAAGGAGAATGTGCAGAGGAGTCCAAACTTATCATTGTATTTTGACTCTCTCCAAAATCGATCTCGACCGCCCCTTCGGTCATACACATGAGTGCCTTCCCCACTGAAATACGGCATTAGTGCAACTTCTAACAAGTAATATTCATGCCAAATATTACACACAACCAACTTGGCTATTCGCTTGGCTTGGAGTTGTAAGCATTATTCATGTTATCATCTATTTATTATTCAGAGTTTATCAGCATATTTGATTCATTTTGTATAATATACTTGTATGCTAAACATATTTGTATGTTGTATGTTATGTATAGTTATGTAATATTTCTGTAAGTGACAACATAAAAAATGATTGAATTATAAAAATGTGATTGCACGAAAATTTAAAGTGTCGAGCAGCAAGAAGAAAAATTGATAGCAAAGAGAAGATTGTAAATTAAAGCAAGCACTTGCTATTTACTTTATTTCAAAATATTAATTTGAGTTAAGATTGTCATCGAAGCTTGATTAATGATATGGATTAAATTAGTAAATGTATATTTGTGTCGTCAGTTCTCAAGTAACCGGAAACTTTATTTTAAATACTAATATTTACAGCTCCAATGCATTCTCAAGGACAGTTTTGGATTATTTTCACAATAATATAATGTTTGAACGGAGAATCATTGATTGACATGACACTTACGTAGATTCATTTCATTACACACGCTTACTTCGTAAAGTATGATAAGTTAAATATTCGAAAAAAAACAAGCAATGACAGTGGAGTTTGTTGCGAAGCATTTACAACTTGTCCTACGTTTTTGGAAAAAAATGGCTTGTCCCAAAATTCTAATACAGCGACTGCTAATATAACTGTTGAAAATAATATCCATCAAAATGTGAAGTATTTTCATTTTTATATTTGTAAACTTCAAATAATCTTGAAAGCGTAATTTTGATCAATTGTATCCATAATAGAGTCTAACTGGCGACCTGTTTAAAGGTATATAGCTACTGTTGGCCAGCTATCGTATTCTTTTCTTTATTTAGAAGTTAGGATAGGTAGCTTTGCATTATTGGTAATTGTGCGATCAAAGGAACTGGTGCAGGGGTGCTTAATTGTAATGTTTGGTGCTTGATTACAATTTTCGAGTATTAGCTCCATCAACTTACAACATATCATCTTTTCTTTGAAACATATTTATCCTCAGCATTAAAACATGCACTTGAAGGCAGTGATTAATTCTTTATTATTTTATATCCCCCAACTGGTAGCTGAAAACACACTGTGTCCATCAAACAAAATAAAGACAACGTTGCATAATCTACTGCAAGAAATAAGTGCAACTCCACAAAAGTTTGATATATTTTTCCTCGGTTTCCCATCTTTAGTATGTGATTTCCCAATGAATTATAAAGTTTGTCGTATTACATTTAACAATAAAACGGAAAGTTTGTACTTTCACGGATTTCTCCACAAATTTACGCAGCCTTATCATTTATTTCTTGCTCCGTTTTCTGATACATGGAAATATTCCCCGATTTTCGTTCCATTTGGGATTCTTTCAATGCATCCCACTACAGTATACATGTTTATTATACCAGGTTTTATCAACAACATTTATGCATTCGAGTATCAATTTCCCATCTCGACAAGGAATGTTCCCGCTTTGAAAATAGTTCTCTACACAGTTGTTGGAAAAAGAGGAGAAAAGCTTCACCATTCGGTTTTGTGCAACGGTTACTGCTCTATTGCGTCGAGAAACATAGAAACAGATAAACTTTTAAAGAATGTGCTAATACATCCAACATATCTGCATAACCAAGTATTTAAAATCACCAACATGCGCATCCTTGACGCTCTCGTGTATCCAGAATTTGACAATTACTTCCCTACAGCAGCGTATAATGTTCATGGAGACTCGGGCTGTCCAAGTCTTTATAAATATTTGGTTCATAAGCTGTGTACGAAGGAACTTGAAATGATGCTTTTACTATCAACAGAACACAATATGACTTTTAACGTCTACCCTTCAAATTATAAAAGATACTTTTCTATGACTGACACAAGTTTACATGGTCAAATCTTCGTTTTGGATATTCATATGGTAGATTATGGAAAAAGGGTTTTGGACAATTACCATATAATTTCTGGAATGCGATTTTCAAGAAATTTACAGCACCATTTGATATATTGTCAAAACTTAGTAAAAGCTAAACAAAGCCAGAGTATCAACTTCTCGACTTGGTCAACTCCATTTTCTCTCGATATTTGGCTTCTAATTCTGGCCACCGCATACTGCTGCACATTTGGATTACGATTGCAATTGAAAAATTATTTCGGTTCGCATAGTGTTTTGGACCTGATTGGAATGTTGATTGGCAAGTTTGTGCCGAACAGTGCCAGTAAAACATCCGTTTCTATTCTTATTCAGCTTTTTGGCATGTACTTATGTTCTCTGTACGGAAATGAATTATTAAGCATATTAACCATTCCTGATGCTGCCCCATACTTCAAAAAATTGATTGACATTTTCAATGCAGGTTACAAAATTTTATGGAATACCAGCAGGATGCATCCATGGTTTATGTTTAGAAATCAGTTTGAATACTTGGGACTTTTAGAAAATCTTAATAACAGTTTTTATTTGATAAATATAGATCTGGAGCCCACTGTTTCAGCTAAATTTTTGTCAAAAAATTATATGCGGTTGGTCCATACAGGTTTTATGGAAACTTTGCTTACCATTAAGGATCATATTGTTAGAATGTATGGTCAGGCCACTATTCAATGCTACAAATTGCCTGAGCCGTTAACTTCACAGATGTATTTCGTTAATGTATACGCTGTAAATAGATACTGGCTACTTGAGACATGTGCTAAAGTTGTCGAAAGTGGAATAATGAAGAAATGGGGAGAGTGGGCAAGCACAGCATATCGGTATTCTATGAAAATAGAAATAGAAGACCCTAATCCAAACAAGATGGTTATTTCAGATCAACAAATAGCTCTCGCAGATTTGCTTACCATATTGATTTTCATGAGTTTCTGTTACTTGGTTGGTTTACTAAGGTTTATTTATGAGCGGTTAAGCGGTTTTTACAACACCTTGGTGCGGCGTTTCTAAGACAGCATGTTACCTCAATTTGTAAGTACATGAATATCAATTGGAATTGCGAAAAAATGTAGTTTAACTTTTTTAAACTTAATTTTATGTGCGTAATTTAGAACCTATTGTAGTGAAACTAAATACATAAAGAATATTTCTATCTTAAGACATAATATGTGAATTATCTGATATATCTGAAAAATAAAACATAAGTAAACTATCGAAAAATTATGTACAAAAGATGTACTTTGATGTCAAATTAAAAAAGCATGCACTACCTACCGGTATGATATATGTGTATTTGGGATAAAAACAAATTGTACTACTCACATCTTTTAAACTGGAGAATCCAGTGTTAAGAATAAAAATGCCCTTATAAATATAACTGTTACTGATCAAAAACATTACGAACTAAGTTAATGCCAATCACAAAAAGATATAATAATGTAGCCAGTTTATAGTTTACTCAAATATATTACAATATTTAATAATATAATGCATTTATAAAGTTAGTTTTATTTTACTTTTACCAAGCATAATGTTCAAACGGGAAAAAAACTTATTACCACTTTCACGCTTTATATGACTCACTTTAGATTTACTAAAAATCCGCTACACAAAATAATGGAGTATAACTCATTAAGATACAAAAGTGTATTTTTTTAAAAATAAGATAGTGAAGTTTTACAGCTTTCCTTGGTTGTCAGCCGATTTTGTAATGAGAAGCTCACCTTCAATCTTCAAATCCAACAACTCAAATTAATATCTGTTACCACAAATTGGAGTGATTTTCTCTCAAGTAAATGTCAGTTTAATATAAATCTTCAAGTGCAATATGGATCAACATATATTTCCAGAATTGTGTCTGGCTGGCGAAGCTATACAGCTGCCCTTGCTCATCCATATAGCTCCATTCTGTGCCTAATGAAGTTTCCAATTTTCAATTTATTTTGGTAAAAGTTGCTCTAAAGTTAGTCGTGAAAATAAGGCTCCTAATTTTCGCTCGCATTATAAGCAAGTTGCTAGAACAAAAGTGTCATACAGCAATCAGTTCATTCGTAAAAGTTAACAATCAATTGCAGACAACACTAAATCCCATCATCCCAAGTTAGAATTAATTTCCTTTTATTCAACTTTAACTGTCAGCTCACCCTTGAAGACATACGTTACATATACCTTTGGCGTGTTTCAGCATATGACCAGTTAATATTTCCATTCAAACATACACAACCTGGCTACAATTCAGCTCTACCAAATGATATAAGCCGTTGTGATACTATCCACTGCTTGATTCACGAGGTTGTGCTTGTTTAACGACGATATTATAAATCTCAAGAAATAAAATTATTAAATTACGCAAAAACATACAATAAAGTTCAAATTAAGAAGTCAGAGTCAACATAGGAGTAAAAACGTGTTAGTGAATTAAAGCAAACGAGTACTACCTCACGGTAAGATAATAATTTTGGTCACGAGTGTAGGTATTCTGTGCGCATGTTTTAAACTGTATATTCCAGACTAACGAATGTCATGATGAAGACTATTGTCATTGTGATCGAAAGTTTGACGAATGTACTTAGATTCAAGTAGAAAACGAGTACTTAAATTGTCAGTGCTCAACATACTGGAAACTTCTCGCAACATTTAAGCCGTTAAACATTTCTAATGGGGGTTTCACTTTACTTCCACCAAATATCGTGTTTAATATGGTTATCAATGATTGACATTTACAAGGATTCATGTAATTTTGTATATTCACTTTATATTCATACCGGAGTGTACTCATGGAAAACCATTGGCTTCTGAAAAATTTTGAAGCTTTGCATGAACCATTTACAACTTTTCATTTGCTTTGGTGAAGATTCAATCCATCAATTTATTTCAATTTATAACCAAACAACTGACATCATTAATGTTCATCAAAATTTGAAGTGTTTTTTGAATTATTTTAAATTTCAAACACTCTTCATACATAGTTAGCGGCGTCGAACTTTCGACCAGTGTACAGGTATAACGGTATACGACTGCCCTTGTACAGTTATATAATTCTATTCTATATCTAAGTGTTAGTCTACTGAGTGAGCGTTGCAATATTGGTGCCAGCTGGAACAAAGTTACTCTTGTCAGGGTCCTTTAATATAATATATATTCCTTGTGTTTTAACTTCTCATATTACCAGCACCAACCTCGAATATATCTTATCCACTGTTTTATTTTAAATATAATTTTCCTAACTATAGAAACATGCGTTTGGATATAGTAATTCTCTCTTTATTACTTTCTACAACACAAGTAATAACTGAAAACACATTATGCCCATCTAACGAAATAAAAATTACGCTACAAAATATGCTGCACCAAATCAGTGTAATTCCGAAAAAAATGGATATATTTTTTATGGCATTCCCGTTTAACACATGTGATTTTCCTATGAATTACACAGTTTGCCGTATTGTGTTTAACAATCGTTCGAAAGATTTTTATTTTGACGGATTTCTCCATAGATTTTTCCAGCCCTATGCTTTTTTTCTTGTTCCGTTTTCTGAAAAATGGATGTATTCCCCGCTTTACACACCCTTTTGGAGTCTTACAATGCATCCCACAACTGTTTACATATTTTTAAAAGCTGGTTTAGCCAACACAAAAGATGCAGTCGAAAAATATTTTCCCCGCGTCATAGAGAATATTCCCGCTTTCAAAATTGTACTCCACACTGTTGTTAGAAAGACAGGTGTAAAACTCTATTATTCAATGGTTTGTAATGGTTATTGCCCTTCAACATGGACAAGCACACTGACAGACGATCTTTTTGAAAATTTGCTCTTACGTCCGAGACTTCTGCATAAACAAGCCTTTAGACTTACCAGCATGCGAAATGTGGACGCTTTTGTTTATCCGGAATTTGATAATTACTTTCCCGCACCAGTTTATTATGTTCATGGAGATTTGGGATGTAAAAGCCTTTATAACGTTCTGCGACATAGGCTGTGTACCAAGGAAATTGAAATGCTACCTTTACTATCAACAGAGCACAATATGACATTTCATATATATCCTTCAAATTACCAATTACGGTATAGGATCGACAACAGTTTATTTGGTCAAATTTTTTTGCAAGATAATCGTTTGATAGACTATGGAAGAAACGTTTTAAAATTTTATCACAGAAAATCTGGAATGCAATTCTCAAGAAATTTGGAGCACCATATGATATATTGTCAAAATTATGTGAAACAAAAAGAAAACCAGCATATCAACTTCTCGGTTTGGTCTACTCCATTCTCTCTGGAAATTTGGCTCCTAATTCTGGCAACTGTTTATTGCTGCACATTTGGATTACGATTACAGTTAAAAGTAAGTTTTGGAGTTCATAGTA
>JAQIXW010001608.1:0-18510 GCA_034700685.1 Willowsia buskii | reverse complement strand
TGTTGGAAGGGATCAGTCCTTCAGTTAGGCTCCAGTCAACGCAAAATACGAACCAAACATTCAGTCTAATAATTATCCTTTGGCATCAATTAGCTAGACCTGCGACAGTCAGGTTTTTATTTTCTATGATTTATGGATCTATTCGAAAATACGAAGCAAAATAATAACAATGTCAACTGTCATTCTTTGTTACGTTACCAGAAAAATACACAAAGCAGATGTCAAGTCGGATGATTTGTTTAGATGAGTCATTTTTACAGCCAAACCTAGCCTTGATTTGATGATCATACATTATATTTGCAGCATATGCACACATATATCTGCTTGTACACTAATTTTAAAAGCATGTTTTACATAAAATACATTACATAGTGTCAGTTTTGTTATTCAATATAGACAAGCATCTACAATTATGAGTATACAAATAGCCAAAAAGCAGATTTATCTAACAACGTATTGATTAATCAATAAGATGATTTGACTACAAACTCAGGATTTGTTATCGAAAGAAAAGGTCAGCAACAATGATTACAGTAATTATTCATTTGTATTTTAGTTGCAGACATGTCTAAAAGCCGTAATTGATAATTGAATGCAAACAACCAAAATTTACGGTTACATGCTGACATGATATCGTTCAAAAAACCAAAAAAAATAATTTCCATTACATATTTCCCCCCAAATAATATAGTTTCATTAATAATTGCACACTTTGTCAATAATTTGGACATGGGTACTATCTATTTCGGGGTACAAAAACATGAACAGAAAGAGTATACAGGCTTTTTATTTTGTTTCATAAAATATTTACAAAATATATACCTGTCTTTAGAAAATTGTGCAATGTAGCACTTTGTTCATATTATATTAATTTACTTGTCAACGAATTTGGAACATATTCATTTTCTTTATAATTAAATTAATCAATATATTTTTTATCTTGCGGTTTCGTACAGTGTCGCCATATTCAAATCGAAAATCAGTATTTCAGTTGGATTTACATAGATTTTTCGAATAAACGGTATTATTGCGGAAATGAGGTACACATATTTTAGTCCCTTTAAAACAATTTCATCGAGTCCATTTCTGTATAGTATATTCTTTAATACACGTAATTTTTTTCAAATAAAAATGACTGCAAATTTGAGTTTTAAAATATTACGCATGGCAGTAAACCTTTCAAACTTTATCTTTTCCACACCAATAATGTGGTGCCCAAATCATAATTGTTTCGAGCTTGAAACCATTCACAATAGCAAGTCGATCAAAAACACCATAAAAGCCATAAAACCGAAAATATTTACATTTTTCATAGTTTTTTCTTTCCTTCCATTTCTTAACGCAGTTTACAAGCTGCATGTGATATCCGCCACTGAAAACGAATACAAAACAGAATTTTCTGAATATTCCTCACCTCTTATCTTAAAATTAGCTCATATTATGCTTATCGTCATGTATAGTTGCCCAATCTTTGTAATGCTAACAAATTACTATCATGCGGATGATTTTGTCACGCTTCTTAACAATCTGCAAAAGTTCGGCGTTCGCGAGAAAATCAGTAAGTTGCAAAGAAATAAATAAAAATATTGTATTTTAAACCATAATTTATTTATAAATATTTGTCTTTTCTCAGTGTTCGCAAAACGATTGGAGGGATTCCGTTGGAAAGGTTTCGAAAATTTTCTGATGCCTCCTGTTTTCCTAATTTGTATTTTCTTACCCTGCATACCGCCTTTTGTTACGGTTATTTGGCCTTGTGATCATCAACTTCTGTCCCGGTTATTTTGTCCAGACACTGAACTCTGTCACCAAGGCAGAAGCCCATGCTCTTGGTGGGCGTTCAAAATATTCGTTTACATTTTTGAAACGATTTGCTGCATGATGTGTTTCACAGGCGGAGCTGGAATACTGTCGGCAGCACTACTTTCATTTATGACAATTGTAAAATATTTAAAAACGATACGGTAATTTTTATAAATATCTATTTAATAATATCTGATTTTAAAATTTACATATTTTTGTACATTCGTAATTAATTAAATGGTTTTATTTACAGATTTATCAACAAACACAAGTTTCTATCCTTAAAAGAGCAACTGAGACTAACCCAACTTTATCAGGAAGTGCAACTGTTCGCTCAACTTACAAATCAAACATTTCAATTAATACTTCCACTTTTACAGACAAGTTTTGTGTCATGGCTAATCACCTGTTTGTACAGCACTATCCAATATCGATCTCAACTTCCAGTTATCATTAATGCATTTGTAATTATTTATGGAATTGTGATGGCCGTGGTAGTAGGCAGCTTGCTTGAGTTTGCCAGCAGTACTATTTCACTATCGGATAGAATCCTGAGAACTTGGAAAACCAGAAGGAGTGGTAATAGTGGGAAATTTAAAAATATTCAGCGAATTACAAAGTCTCTACAAATTATTAAAATTCACTCAGGCCCATTCCACGTCATTAAGAGAGATAGACTTGCTGTGCTGCTAAGATTTTGTTTGCAGAGAACTGTATTCTTTGTTGTAAGAGCGAGAACAGAATAGGTTGAAAATGTTAGAGTTTTTGTCAAAATTGTGACGCTATTAAATATTTAAACATGTTGAGTATAAATATACGCATGACAATATAGAAAGGTTCTTTGTAGTTTAATACGTAAAAAATCTGCACAAACCGGTACGAAAAGAAGAATTCCGTCGAATGGCAGGACTTGAATTAAGAAGAGAAAATTTATTGAAGCTGGTTTTAATTTCGTTTTGTCCACTACTACTCAGAGGTTCCGAAATACTTTGATTTTGTATTCCAAAAACAAAATACTTTTCTCGAAAATATGTGTGTATTTCAAGCACAAAATACAAATACTTTTTAAAATACTTTTGATTTTTTTTAAAAAACAGATTTGAAGTGTCGAAGCATCATATGCTTATGATCTTCGTTCAGTTAGCGATAAGTTAATGGAGACATCAATTTTTAGTGTCCTTTGTCGATTTATACTGTCTGGTATTAAAATATT
The DNA here is from genome assembly GCA_034700685.1 of Willowsia buskii. Lineage (NCBI taxonomy): Eukaryota > Metazoa > Arthropoda > Collembola > Entomobryomorpha > Entomobryidae > Willowsia > Willowsia buskii. Next base: position 15,494 of record JAQIXW010001608.1, on the reverse strand, counting down.
TGCTCATTTATTGACAATTTTTGCAAAAATTTCTCAGAAATACTTCAGAAGTCTATTATGATGCATCATTCTTTTAATATTTTTGTCGGCATTTTACACTGTTTGCTGATTTTTTTGGCAAAGGAACGACAATTAAACTGAATCGACGTATATTTTAAAGTATTTGGTAATTTAAAAAGTATTTGAAGCACAAAATACACAATAATTTTCCCAAAATAATGTATTTCAAATGCAAAATTCAAAATACTTTTCTCGAGAAAAGTGTATTTCAATTACTCAAAAGTATTTCAAATACGCATTTAAGTAAAATTGTATTTTGTATTTCAGAACCTCTGCTACTACTTCATGTTAAGGTGCACAGGAAATTCTCCTTTATAAACAGGAATCTTCCAAAATTCATTATGAACTTGATCAAAAACTGTTTTTACGTTTTCTTTGTAGAATTGTGTAGAATTGTGTATTCAATATAGAAAACCATTTACAATTATGAATTATGATAGTACTAATAGCCAAAATGCAGATTTATCTAGCATCGTTTTGATTAATCAATAAGATAATTTGACATTAAAGCTAGGTTTTTTATGAAAGGATAAGGTCAGCAAATCAGATTACAGTAATTACTACCTTTTTTAGTTGCAGACATGACATGACTATAATCTTTAATTGGTTTATGAATGCAAATAAAGAAACTAATAGTTATCAGCTAAAATGATATTATTCCTAGAAACACAATAATTACCATTATATATTTCTCACAAAGAGTGTAGTTTCATATGTAATTACATATTTTGTCAATAATTTGGATATTGGCACTAACTATTTCGGGAAACAAAAACATAACCAAATACAATTCATAGCTTTTTTAGTTTGTTTCATAAAATACTCACAAAGAGTCAGTCGCCAAGAATATGTTCAAGCTAGTAATTTGCTTAATATTTTATGCATGTGCATGTCAATGATTTGAGACATGTTCATTTGCTTAATAACTTACTTAACTAAATATAATTTTTTCCTAGCGTTTTCTGCCATATTCAAATAAAAAATCAGTATTTCAGTTAGACTTGTATACAGTTTTCGAATGAACTGAATTATTTCAGAGATGAGGCACACATATTTATTTCCTTTTAAGCGAAGTGTAACTTCATTGTGTCAACTTCTTAGCAATATATTTCCTAAAGCATATAATTTTGTTCAAATGAAAATGACCGCGAATTTCAGTTTTAAAATATTACGTAAGGAGATAAACATTTCAAACTTTATTTTTTCCACTCCAATAATATGGTGCCCAACTCATAATTGTTTCGAGCTTGAAGCGACTCATAATAGCAATTTAGTCAAAAGCCCTGTACATGCCATAAAACCGAAACTATTTATATTTTGGACAGTGTTTTCTTTTCTTCCATTTCTTAACGCAGTTTACAAGCTGCATGAGATATCCAGCACTGAAAATGAATATGAAACAGAATTGTCTTCATATTCATCAACTATTGTCTTGAAATTAGCTCATATTATGCTTATCGTCATGTATAGTTGCTCAATGTTCGTTATGCTTACAAATAACCATCATGCGAATGAACTTGTGACACTTCTCAACAATCTGCAGAATTTTGGCGTTCGCGAAAAAATAAGTAAGGTGTTTTTTGTGTTGCCCTACACAGAAAAATAAGTGGTGGTTTAAAAAATTATTTATATTTTTTTCTTAGTGTTCGCAAAACGATTGGAGGGATTCCGTTGGAAAGGTTTAGAAAATTTTCTGATGCCTCCTGTTTTCATAATTTGTATTTTCTTACCCTGCATACCACCTTTAGTCACCGTTATTTGGCCTTGTGACCATCAACTCCTCTCCCGATTATTTTGTCCTGATACTCAACTTTGTCACCAAGGCGAGGGTCCATGCTCTTGGTGGCAATTTAAATTATTCGTTTATATTTTTGAAACGATTTGTTGCATGATGTGTTTAACTGGTGGGGCTGGAATACTTTCAGCGGAACTACTTGCATTTGTTACAATAGTGAAATATTTAAAAACAATACGGTAAATTATATAGATTTCTATTTGGTCGTGCTTGTTTTTACACTAGTATTAATATTTTGCATTTCACTAAAATTATATATTTTAATTACAGGTTTATCAACAAACATGTGTTTCTATCTTGTAAAGAGCGATTAAAGCTTACTCAACTTTATTTACAAGTACAACTATTTGCCCAACTGACAAATCAAACGTTTCAATTAATGATTCCACTATTGCAGACAACCTTTGTGTGTTGGATAATTACCTGTTTGTATAGTACCATCCAATATCGACCAAAACTTCCTGAAATCTTTAACTTGTTTGTAGTTCTTTATGGAATTGTGATTGTGGTAGTGGTAGGCAGCTTGCTGGAGTCTGCCAGTAGTACCATTTCACTTTCTGATAAAATCCTACGAACTTGGAAAACCAGACAACCAGGCAATAGTGACAAATTTAAAAATATTCAACGAATTACTAAGTCTTTACGAATTATTAAGATTCACTCAGGACCATTTCATGTCATTAAGAGAGATAGACTTCCTGTCTTACTAAGATTTTGCTTACAGAGAACTGTGTTCCTTGTCGTAAGAGCGAGAACAGAATAGGTTAAAAATTTCTAATAGAACAAAAAAATAACAAATGTCAAAAAGTAACTTGAATTGTGACACTACTTTACGTTACAAGTTTTCTTTTATGTGACAATATATAAATGTTCTTCATGGTTTTATAAGTTAAAAGCGTACATAAGCCGGAAGGAAAGGCAAATGTCAATGAATGGCAGCGCCTGAATTAAAAAGAGGAAATTTATTAAAGCTGATTTTAATTTCCTTTCTTTCACTACTACATCGTGTTAAGCTACACATGAGAATTTCGTCTGGAAGCAAGAATCTTCAAAACTTTATTATTATGAGCTTGATCAAAGGCTGCTTTTTAGTTTTGTTCGTAGTCTGGGGCAGCAGCAACCACTTCTTGATGGTATTAGAGTTTTGGATTGCATTCTAAGATGTTGGCACTGTGGTATGCGATGTAATAAATACTTACAATTGTTAATTATGTAGCCACTTTTATTGCAGACTACAGAAAAGTAGTAAAGGTGGTCATTTCCTTTAACTTGGATAGGCTAATAAAATGTTGTAAAACCCTTGCAGTGAAATACAGAATGTTTCAGGATGGAAATGAATAGTGCTTTTTATACAAAAACTGGAGGAGGTGTAATATTGTGCATAAACGTATGTAAATTACATCTAAAGAAACAATATTCTATAAATTATAGTGTGGAATAGAACTTGTGTTTTCCATTCTTTCTTAGCCATCTTAGCCATGAATAGCTACTTTAAATTATTTATCTTTGCTGGTAAATTGAATTTAAAAATGTTACACAATTTTCGTACTTTAAAGGATATATAAACTTTATAAATGTATTTAATTAATACAGAGTTTGTAAAAATTAATTTTAAAAACTAAGTACATATATAAGTGTTTTTAGACTTTAAGAGCCACTCTGAAAAAATACCGTATACTGGTTATTATGCGGACTCTAAATGAGCCATTACTGAATAGCTCAAAAAATTGTTTCATGAATGTTTATGAGAATTGTGAATTGGCTGATGGAATCCTATAAAATAATCTTGTGACTGTGATTATTATGTATGTCAACTTAATAATATGGATTATACGAGTTATGAGTTGAATGGCTCGAGCTATATGACCAATACCATTTTTTACACGTGCATACACCTCTCTTATAAATGAAAGTAGATAAAAGAAAAACATGACGTGAGAATACATATTTCATGACGTCTGACTTTATTGTTCTTTCCTTTTCACAGAAGCAAAACCCTGGCAATAGCAATTTATCAATGCTACTGTACCGATAAAGCGATAAAGCCACCGAAAACATGAGAACGCCACAATTTCTTCTTTTTGCTCAGAAACAAGGAAAAAATGAAAATAAAAGAAGGCTATAAAACTATTATTTTATCTGCCACAGTACTGTTTCGCTTTTTATGCGTTTACAAATGAGCGAACGAACATGGAGATAGGACAGATAAAAAGAACATATCCTGTAACACTTTTATTTCGGTTCTAACTTTGTTGTTGTTACATTTTTGCAAAAAAGTTTTTTTTCCTGTAGACTAATCATCAACTTAATGACATGAAGTTATAAAAATATAGTGCACGATTTTATATCACTTTCCAAACAGCCATATGCCCACATGAACCCATGTTTGTTATCATCATGTGGTTTCCTTTTGGTGAAAGTTTGGGGTGGAATGAGAGTGCAGGACATATGCTTTCTCTTGAAAGTGTCGTCGTGTGAACTACTTGAATGCTTTCTCCAATAAAATATTCAGTGTCACTCCTTCCGTCTCCCATTATCCTGGGATTGTGGTCGAGCACTTTATCATTTCTCTTGTGAGATAACAAGCACATTTATTTCTCTCCACGACAAACGTTGAGCTCCCGCTGCTGAGATGAAAGCCACATAAATTATTCCTCATGCTTTCACTCCTTCAGATTCCCAAACCCAAATCTGCTATATCATCTTGAATAAATGCGGAGAGGTACTTTCTTGTCCTTATGGAAGATATCCTGAAGCAATGTTGGTTTCTATGTTTTTTGAACTTCGTCCATTGTGAAGTATATTTTCACAATTTATCGGTTTGGTAGCTAACAGATTCTTAAATTACCCCGATCGAGTTCAGTCTATGAAAGTATTTTACCGTTTATAAAATTATATGATTTTGAGTATGAGGCGAAATCTTTTCAAATATAATCTTCCTAATTAAATTTGCATGTTTGAGTAAGCTCATTCACTTATCTTTTCTTTTCATTTGTAAAAGATTCCCCAGTTCAATGAATGAAGTTGGAACTTTTATCTCTCAAAGGTTTTCTAGAAGATAATATTGTAAGAGTTACATCTTTTTCAATGCAAAGACATGAAAGAGGACTACTTTCTTTCATCACAAAATTCGGATTGGAGTCACGTTTGGAAAAGAGTAGAAAAACACGGGGTTTTGAATGTGGCACTTTGCAATTTTAAGAGTATGAAGATTGAATAGAAAGAGGAAAGAATGGAGGAAATAGCGCATCCTGGAAATTGACATGAAATAAAATTGGATGTCTTTGGACGAACCTGCATACAAGTGGAATGGAAAGTGAGAATTTCCTCTCTTATAAATATATACGATCATTTTTCAATCTTACGTGTAAAATTTACCTTCTATATAGATTCAATTTCTTGAAAGTGGATTCCAGCATATAAAATAAAGTTCCAAGTAAAATTGACATTTTATAAAAATCAATGCATACAAATCGCGTCATACGCTGGGCATTACATTATTGAACTTTGCAGATTCCATTTACCACCTGAAACTTTACAATGAATTGAAATCATATTTTGATGTAAAAAAAATACGAAGACTATAAATGCCAAAATGATACACCAATTTTTTATGCGGTATTCCTGTTTGACGGGCGGCAATATTTGCTACTTACAAATGATACGTACTAGTCATAAAGAAATTTGTAGTAAGTAGTCAAATGTGGTTTCACTGATAAGAGAAAGTTCACTTTTAAGTTATATGACACATCCTTATTACAACCTTTTGAAGTTCCTCTCAGGGACAATCTAATAAACAACTCAAGTTTTAGTTTATATGCTTGATGACATATAAACGTATGCATCATATACGTATGTATGAAATTTAAGAGCAGAGTGCTCTCAAGAAGTTGATTATCTCAAACAATTGCAAAAAGGGAAATAAGAAAATAGGACTGCGATCTTTCATCTGAAGCACCAATTTATGAGGCTTTACAATGGCTAAGGATGATGTTTTGTGAAAGAAGAGTCCAATCATTTACGCATCAACTGTCAAAGTAAAAGAAACACAAAATAAACTTTACTTGCACTGAAACTAATTAAAGTCGTGAGACGATGTGAAGCTCTTGGCAATGAAAAAGCTTTCTTGTAGGCTTTTCCTTCACACTTTTGTTCAAGTGAATGTTTTACTGAGCCTTGGAATAAAAGTATTAGCGATTTTATTCATACTAAACTTTATGCATTATAGTCGGCAAAGCATAAGATCATTTACTACATACATGTGCATGTTTTGGACAAATTTCCAAAAAATTTTCTCCTTTCTATTCAGTGAATATTTATGTTTATGTTAGCATCTAAGTGTCTACTAGAATAGTAATCAAAACAGATTTTCTAACGATTCACCATGCTTTATGCAGTGAATACCAAAAACGCCTTCCTGGCATTGTCACTATCAGCTCTACATTGACTTCTTAAATTTTTTCAGACAGAGAGGGCCATTTTGGGAGCAACTCAAAGAACTAGATACCATAAAGCTGACTTCATTACTTTCTTTTCAACTTTTCAGATTTCGTATTCCGCCAACAAGAATGGGATACCATTTGGATTTTCAATGCTGTTTTTATCCACAAATATTCAACTAGCGTTGTTATTTTATTCCCATGGCAAGACTAGAGGTTTGGAATATAGAGTACCTCAATTGTCGGTATTGTATACTCATGTTGTTTTACATGAGTATACAATACCGTGTAAAACAACATGAGTATTTACAATGTACAAAAAATGAAACAAGAGTTGCATCACTCTATTGTACTCTTTTAATCCACAAAAGTAACGATTTAAGTTAAAATGTTCCCTTCCCTGGAGTAGTTTAGTGTTGTATTTCGGACTTGTAACGAACCTTTTGCTAGGTATTGTTTGCGTGTATATCTGGAGCAGCTAAGCTGACGTGTAACTTGCATGTATCAAATGTCCCTTAGAAACCACTCAGGAAAGGTAACAGCAGATTTTGAGAGTACATCATTTACATGATGTTACTGTAACCTTTTAACTAAGATTATAGTGTAATCGTCTCAAACTTTTCTTTACTCCTTGCCTTTTGTGAAGAGCGATGTACGCCGTACTACTCTAATGACCGTTATTTTTAGGTACGTTTTTTGCTTGGGCGTAAATTACTTACCTAACTTTAACAAAAGAAGATACACCTTACAAAAGAAAGGTAATGCTGGATAAGACTGATTTGCTTTTCACGCTGTTATTCAAAATTACGAAAAAGGCCCCTAAACCTATAATGCATATATATGGTGGCTTGCAAGTACTAGTAAGTATCTATCAGAACTACTATCAGCTCCAAACGTGTTAGATGCGAAATCGGAAGTGAAATACTTACAATTAATATTTGTTAAAAGTACGATGAATGCTTGTCATAATATCTCAACTTTAAATCTTGTTGATGTACGTTTCCAGAACACAACATAAATTTAACAGCACTGCTTTTATTTTAGTTTAAATTAAGATGCCTTGCAGCAATTTTTGTGATTGCTGACAGCATTGGGTAACTAATTATCTCATTCGCTGAACATTAGGAAAAACGTTGATATCCTTTCCTTCTGCTCTCTCATTTAAGAAAAGTTTATCTGAGTTAAAAGTAGTTGAAAGGTTTTGTATGAAAATATTTCCGCAATTTACACATCAACAGTCAAAGTAAAGTCAAGTCATTAGCAGTATTATTTTCACAATAGAAAATTAAAACTTTTGAGAAGTTGTAAAGCTCAAGGGGACACGAAAGCACTATTATTGTTCCATTCAACATTTCCTTAAAAGAGTGTCTTACTTGTGTGTTGAGTTCCCATACAAAAATATTAGCATATTTTCTTTCTAAATAGGAGCCATCAAGTAAATGCAATAGAATCCACACAAGAAAATGCAGTAAACTTTTAGCTGCTAGGAAAATCTTGCAATATTACTTACACAACGGGTTTAAGGCTTTGTATACACATGAAAATAAAATGTCGTCTGTCGTCATTAATAGACAATAACTGTACCAGAATGTGGTTTGAAACCTGGAACAATTTAAAAGCCAAAATATCTTCGTGTAGGTTTTATGAATATGATGTGAAAAATTATAACAAGTTATAAAACATTATAAGCGCTTCTGACTTTCAGTTTATTTTAAAATGAGAACTCCACATAGCTTGCTGAAGGGACATCACATATTTTATGAGTAAAATGATTTGACTTATCACTCGAGAAAAAATATCAGAATTTGGAGAATCTAAGAACATATTTTTTAACAATGTATTACAGAAATTTGGTCGCTAATAATTATACTCTCTAAATGTTTCCTTTCTTTTCACTAAATGGTTACGTATATGTTTATATAAGCGAGGGGCTCTGTCGCAAATTGTGATAAATAAATAAGGAAGTCCCAACGTATAGATGTATCATTAGGGAGAGATCATATCTGAAGAGATTTTGGATTCGCAGGCCAATGCATTTTATTTTTGTGGATATTACTTGCAATCAAGTCATTGTTTTTTTATATTTGACACCATATAACGGTTACAAGTATCAGCAACTTAATATAAAGAAAAACGAGAAATTGAAACTATAAAATATTTGATGAAGCGATTGTCTGCCTTTTGATAGATTTCGTGACTTGAATTACAAAACATACAATGAGAAGATCTCATGGAATACATTTCAAGAAACAGAATGTGAAAAAGCGTCCATACTGACTACTTACAAATCCATATGGCTTTTTGATGTTGTGTAACTCCAATAAATGTACGAAACTTTTCTTATTCATAACGGTTTGGTTTTCCGGGGATGCATTGAAGTGTAATAAAATGTAAGTTTGTTCAATCACCTATAAAATGAAACTCACGTTTTCGGAGGGTGTAGTAGATTTGAGGTTTTAAAAAGTTTTGGTGCTGTAAAGTAGACGAGATTTTACCTGACATAAAATTGTATGGAAATGTTTGATGTAACAGAATTTAAAATTTGTAGTGACAATTCAAAAAACTGACATGAAAAATTACAGATGAGAAATGACGTAGCAAGCACTGATACTAAATGGTTGACTTGCAACTTGTGAACCCTTCTTTTTCTTTCACTTTTTCTCTGTCATAGTCATGCCCTAATGTCTGTCGGCTATCTCTGCTTTCACCCTCCAATAAGTACATGCACATCTTCTTGTACCCAAAGAAAACGCGCTGGTGAGAGGATTTAGATATTTCGATGGTCAGTGAGAAAAGTCATCTTCTCAAATAAAGGAGCTATTCTACTGGGAAATACCAAATTAGACGGACCACAAGAATAAGTCCACTCAACACAAATTTTTGTTAGAACCCCTGTTTGTGTGTGACATTTCTGACAAAAAGAAAGGCACATCTTACTGTCAAGTCAAAATAGTACATTTTTTCCAAATGAGCACAATTGTCCAGATTAAGCTATCCCCAATGCAGAAATGACATTCTACAAAGGAAATAAGCTTATTATCTTTACTTCCTCAGAGTGTTGATATACTTGATCAGCCTATAATCCTGCAAGCTGATTTGTAATTCAAAGTGAAATCAAGCTGAGATATTGGGATCTTGCTTTCCACATATAAATTCAAGGAGACTTTTAACCAAGAGTCTTACTTTCGACGAGAAAAGAGGTGATGTATCGCTTTTGTAATAACAGTGACTACATCATTGTCGAAATGAAAGGAAATATATGTGTATGTATTCGTTTCCTAAAAGGTTTTTTATCGTGCATAACACTATTTATAATATTAGCTTGTTCCAAAATTATTACACCGAAAAATATTTGTAAAATGCTGGATCATCATACAATTATACCATTTTATATAATAACTGCTTTGGTTTAACATTATATTGCAAAATGTTCATATTCCATAGGAAATTTCTAACATGTTTTTTTTAATTTTTTAATAAAAACAAGAATAGGACTGACATGTATTGGTCGAAAACTTTGTTGCCATTTACAGTATTTTTACGGATTTTGCGAGTAATTAGCTTTACCTTAGTGTAAATATTAAATACACGTTTAAAAACTGTATTTTAATGATGCTGGTGAGGATGATAACAACTAAATTTTATTTACACAAGTACATATAAATGTAAAACAATAAGGTTGTATAAAATGTTCAAGATTCATCACTATGACAGTATATATTTGACATAATGACTCCACCTGCTCACTTCACCAGGTCCCTAAATGCCATCATTGTGATGACCAGTTGCAAGAGCACACTAGAAAAATAATGTGTTTTGATATCTCTATCCACAATCCCAACATCACCCACTGGCACAGCAATCGGTTTCATAGATCTTACAACCTTTCTCAAATGTTTGGGAGTCGCTGTGAGAAACAATTGACATTTCCATAGATACAAAATATCGTTTGTTTTCTCAAAAATAATACTGCATACTTCCAATATAATCGCTGTAAATATCACAAATAGCAAGGTTAGTCCACAGATCGACAGATATACATCAGTATCAATGAACTTCCATCCAAAAACGCAGAGATTGATGGACAATATAATTATAAAATATACCCCTCCCAGAAATCCACCCACAAACTGTTTTAACATAATGTTAATTGATTAAACGGATACACGCAAAGCTCTATACAATTTTATGTTCTGATAACCAACCTCCATTTGCAAAAGATAAGAAATTATAGAAATTACGATGTGAGCATAACTCATAATTAAAATACATGTAGTGGTAACACACTTAAGTCCCATTGTCTTCAAGACTTATTGCTGAGAAAATTCTTACTTTAGTGATTACAAACACGATTATATATATTGGATCAGCGTTTTCATAAACTAAAACCGCAGGAACAAACGCAATCACGAAAAAAGCGGTAGCAAGCGTGTAAGCTAAAAGTATACCGATGTAGTCAGTAGGGCTTCTTGTAACTCCTAACAAATTTTTTATCTCTGAGTAAAGTGTAACCAGAAAGTTTTCCGTTTCGTGAGTGCTTCTTATGCCACGCATTTCTCCTGTTTTAATTCCCCAGTTTATGACGAAGGTCAGCTCTCCTCCATACAAAAGACAAATCACGCTTTCAAGAGTTACAAGAGGGGCGAACAGTCCAAGAATGAAAATATTTATCAGAACTGTTTTCATTTCAAGTAAACTTGGATAATATAGCAGTGTGTAAATGATAGTTCCGAAATCGACAAATGTTAGGGCAAGTCCAATCAATACGCCACCAAATAGATTGGGTAGTAGGGGTATCATATTTTTTATTGAATATTTCCACTCTCTCTGTTTCTCATTCCAGGTAAGACAAATGGGATGGCAAAGGTTTAAATATTGCTGATTTATTTTATTAACTTTGAAAATTAAGTTGGTGGCCATGGCTGGATATTTGAAGTGTACTTCTAAAATGCTTAGCTGATAATATGGTAGTTTAAATGGAATATGTAAAATTAAGTATTTTTTAGCTAGCACAGCAAAAAGGTTTGAATGAGTTAGACGAGACGAGAGAGTTATGTTAGTGAGATGTACGATGTAGATTCATAGGGAAAGTTGCTAAACGACAGAAAATGTTCAATTTATTTATAAATGTTTTGATTTTGCTTCCCAACCGGACCCGGGAAGAATTGATCAAAAATAGTATAACCCTTTTGCTTTATATAGACCCCGGAATGCTAAAATCATAATTTGATAGCGTTTGATATAAACGTTGATTTGATATAAATAGACTTTAGTCATAAGATAACCATAATATATATTAAGCCCGTTTATCGACATTTAACGTCTATTACATTCCCATTTATCTAAAAATATGTAAAAAAAAGTTTAAAAAATGCTGAAATCCATGTTATAACTCAAGAATTTTTAATGATTTTCTTGCTCAAAACATTGTATTGCATGTAGGACAATTTAGACAAAAGCAATTTTAAAAAATATATAATTACGTATGAAAATATTAGGAGTCCTGGGGATATTGCTACAAAGCACACATGGGTGCATATGTGGAAGCATAATACATACATTCAAGTGTTCGATTACTTTGTGGCATTAATCGATTTATTTTATCTGGTCTCTAGTTCACCCGTAAATATAACCTTAGTTTCTGTTAGAAAGTGCTACAAATCTTAAAATAACTATTGATAAAAAAGAGTCCTTCGGGTTTTCATTAAATCAATCACGAAAAAGAACAATGGGATTATATACTAATGATGATGCGCTCGTATCTTATACGGACACCTGTGATAATCCATTTTCTAATATCATTGAACTCTGAAATGTGAAATAATTTTAAAACTTCAGACAATGAGAAAGAAACTCGAGACGCATCCTTCAAAAATATTCCCAGCTATTGTTGGGTGTTCACGTAAGCTGTTTGTTGTGAAGGCTTACCTGAAACACTAAAGATTAGTTTGGCATGTTTCACAACAAAAATTAGTGGAGAAAGGGATTAGTTGAGGAAATGAGAGAACGTAATTCTGAAACAGTACACATCTCAAATTGCAGTCTATCTTTTTGGGACATTACGTACATGGATGTAAGTCGATGTTGTGGTCTTTTGGCGTATGTTCTCGAAAAGTTAGCGATGTTGGCATTCTCTACTATTCCAGATAATTGGAATCCTGCTCTCTCATTTAGCTTCTCTGCCTGGATATAATTTTAGTGCTCTTGGGGAGTACTTGTTACGGAGTGCCATATTTCACAACATTTCAGCAGATCCATAAAACTGGAGAGAAAGTCATTTAGTTGGAGGAGAAGTGAAATAGGATGCGGTGTCGGTTTTAAGCAACAAGACCATTTGGGCTAATTGAACAAATTGCTACGCACGTGAATTGGAGATTCAGTCTGACAGAGAAAGGTTTGTTCTGTAATTTGTAGGAAATCTTGTTGCAAAGGATGATAGGATGTGTCATCATGTTGCTGCAACTGAAGACTTTATTTAGCCAGAACATAGTCCGGTACAAAAACAAAACCTACTGGCTCATGACTCATGTGCATTTCAGAATTTTCAGAGAGCAACAAATAGTCATACAAACGTATATTGAACCAACTTCTCCATATAGACTTGACGAGTTTTAAAATCAAGTTCGCAGAAACTTTCCTTCAGAAACATTAACATAATCCTCAAACAGGACCTTTTCTAAATCACCGAAGGATTTCTACAAGTAGAAATAAAATCCTCGTTACACAAGTTTTCTCACTTTTTCTCTAGTCCTTAATACTTTAAATTTGCACTAAATGTGTTTTGCAGAGGATTTGTGAAAGTTTACACAACACTAATAAAAAGCAGTCTATCCGAGCAGAAAACATATTTTGTTATGGATAATAGAGGCTTTATGGCAATAAAAAATGTTATTGTATTGGGTTTAGAGTCAATCCACTATAAAATAGATTGTGTTGGTATTAACAATAGCTTGTCTTCACAGAGTATTAAAAAATCTTTCAGGATAAGTAAATAAAAAGAAAATTTCAGTTACGATACGAAACGAACGATATGAAAAACCATGCAAATTTGTATTTAAAAAAACTAAAGCATATACTCATGATTTACATAGAAAATTGAATTTGGTCGTGGATAACTCCAGTTTATGGGGGAAAGTTTAAAGTATTTCGTCAAATGGTCATTCACAAATGCTGCTTTGGACTTCAGAAAGTCGTAAACTCATTCATCGTAAAAACATTATATCTAAAATAAAACAGTGAGTAAGCTGTAAAATATTGATATACCGCGATTTCCAGGTATATATAGAATAGTGAAAAAGTGCAAACAATAAAAGTTAGCATCTCTTACACCCTTACATTTATACTCTGTACGTACTTCATTTTCTACGATTAAAAATAAGTGCCACTGCACGGAACAGTAGGTGGCACTGGACAAAAAAAATACATCCGGTAACTTTTTATCGTTCGGTTTTGCCTTATTGCCTTTTATTTTTGGAACAAACCGAATACTTACGCAGCAAAGATGAATGCGCGAACATACAAGGTGTAAGTAGGAGTGCATTTTTTATGTGATCGTGTCCATAAAAACTTACTGATTTATTAAGCGTTCTATATAATCTTGTTGCATTACTACACAATTATTTATACATGACAGAAATTTGTTTAGCCATTGACTTGTGAAAGCATTAAATCATGAATGAACCATGAATTCGAACTATGAATTCAAATAGTTTTCCAATGAGACTGAGTTTTGCACCCCGATAAGAAAAAAATATATTTTGGAAAAGCGAGCAATGCTGCAAACTTGTAATGAGATTTTCTATACAAAATGCTAACAGAAATCCGTAGCTTATTTTTGCCTATAACGGACAACTTATGTTCTCAAGCAGACTATTATTGATAAATCAACTCTGCAGTTTTCATACGCGCACGGTAACCTTACGGTAAGAAAGATGAAATCATAAAAGCTGGAATTTTCATATTCATATTTTAGTACATGAGTAGCAAGAATCATAGTATGTAGCAGCATGTTTTTTATATTCAAAAAATTGTTACAACGTAAAAAAAACATGCATTCAATTTATGCTTCCTCGCTTTCTCCAAAAATGGGTTTCCTCGAAGGAAAAAAGTAATTCAGTGTCTCGGCGTCCCTTAAAACATGAGCTTGTGCTTCCTCAATCCAGTATCATTTCATGTAGAAGCGTATCAGGTGGAAATAATAAAATTCTGCAGCATCTCATCTCTTCTAAATTATGCTTCAAGGAGAAACTCAACTATTTCATTATTTTCACTCTATTGCCTTGCCAGTCTTTTCTCGCTTCTTGCCTCAAGGAGTAAGAGAACAAAACTGTAAGTTACTACTGCCTGTTTCACTCTTAGATTTTAAGAAACCGAATTGAGCTCTTATTTTTGCTACTCTTGCCTTTCATTGTTATGAAAACAGTGGTAAGAGGGCTGAAAACCCGAATGTCTTTTTGCTTTTACTTTTTATACAAAATATGTTTATTGTGCGATGAAATCAAACCAACCAACCAAAATTTTATAAGGCTTCTCTTACGTCCACTATGTTCACGTTAAAAACCATGTATCAAGAAAACAGTAGACAAAACCATGAGTTTATACGATCTCCTCCCCTCTACATATTTTGTTCATGCTTTCTTGTCACAATCTCTGTAGCATTCCTCTAGCGAATCCAAAAAGGAAACAGATTTGACACCTCTGCTATACAAATCGAATAACAGAGGTGTCTTCGCGTAACGCTGGATAGTTCGACAGATGTTCTTTAAATTATGTTGTAAATATGACATGGCAGCAAACATGTTTTGAAAATAGAAGCACAAGAGGCTATGACACTTCATTACTCTTTCTTTTAACTTGATTTATCATTTGTGAGGGACTTCATAGTCACAATATTGTTCCTCTTAATGTATTACCGGAGTCTCAAAGGAGGAAAGTCTGTGAAAAATGAGAACGAATTTATTTACTATCTGAACCAATATGGTTTCGGCTGTCTGTCCGCTTTGCAAAGAATATGAGTTCCATTCTCTTTACAATACACGAATTATACAAAATTGATATTAACAAAAGCATAAACAACACTCAATCTAATCAACATAACAATAACGTGGGAAGCTAATCAGTGATTTATTACGTAGATGAATACAATGAATCGTAGTTATGCGATTGTTACGTTTGTCTGTCTGTCCGTCCGTCTGTCCACG